>JBBMOC010000004.1:7740962-8029976 GCA_037975185.1 Centropyge bicolor | reverse complement strand
GCCCCCCCCTCCCTTTTGTGATCCTCTTCACTGTTCAGCCTGACAAGTGAACATGTTGCTGACAACAATACTAGACAAGAGATATGTCATCAAGCATCAAAGTCTGCATTGACTGCCTGTGTGAGTGATGGATGCATGAGAGCAGGTCTGCTGGGGAAGAGTAGCCTGTCATGATAGATGCACTTTCGTGGATGTACAATTATTTTTGCTAAAAGTACATCAAAGCCTCGTTGTTTATGTGTATGTGCGTGTGTGAATGTTCTATCACATCTTGGTGTGAGGACTCAACACCCTCTCTTGTGATTTCATCCCCTTAGACTGCAAGTGGTGTCTCGGTGTGTGTGAGTTTTTGTGTGTTTTAGCGAGGCAAGAATGTGTCAGGTCTGGCGTGCACTCATATAATTAGACACCTGGTTTTGTGCGTGTGCACGAATGCATAGGCTCGCAAATCGGCATCTTTTATTGTGCTGTCGAATCAGTGTTTCTCTAATTATTTGCGATTGCGAACTGCTGTTGTGTATACGTGCGTATCATGGGGTGTAAAGGCATCGGAGTGTATCGCGTGTCATTGTCTTTGTGTGTCAGTGCTCGCCAGTGTCTGCGCTTGTGTCTCGGGCCCACAGGTGTTTGATGGCTCTCTTGATGCCTGTCAGAGGACGATTCTCATGTTAACACCCACACTGTGGCGGGTGGAGGGGGGGAGGCACGATGGGGGCGATGGTGGAGGGGAGGAGATTTGCTTTTAATGAAGGAAAAGCTGGCACACAAACAGCAGACGACGCAGAAGGAAAGGAGGCTGGTCGTTAAGTGAAGTGTCACTCATCCCCTCTCCCTCCACGAAGCCGGCATAGTAATTAAGTCAAATAAACGACAAGGAGGAATCCTCCTGGGAAGGACAGTCAAGCAAGCGCCGAGCCGAAAGAGTGGGGTCCTTGAGTGGGACGATCACGCGAGCAGGGAGCGAAAGAGTAGGAGCAGGACGGTTCCAAGAACGAGGAAGGGCCTGAGATTTGAGCAGGGTCCCGTGAAATCATTCTCAAATGAGCGCTGATGACACGCCTCCGGGGACTGATAGTCAGAAAGAAAGTGAGTGATTTTCCAGTGCCGGAAAAGGACAGGCCAGCGACTGCAGAGCGAGCAGTTTGAGACGGCTGAGAAACGGAGGCAGGTAGATAAAATGACCTCTCATGGGACGGCTGGTGCAGCAAGTGCAGAGTAAATGATTTCCCAGTGGGGTCAGTTAGACGTTCAGCTAAAAGGATGTGGCTTGATGGGGACAGAACTATGATCACAGGAGTTAATGATTTTCTTTTCTCCTTGAGACTAGAATAGTTCTCTCTATCCTCGCCTTGACTAGTAACTTAAGCAGAGGGAGACATAAGGTGAAACTCAAGTCCAAGTTAAAATAATCTTCCTTTGTGAGGATATTACTCAACTGATTCAAGAGTATTGTGTTGTAATACTTAAAGGGAACAAACTGATTTCCTCCTCAAAGTGAGTCATCACCTCGAATTGCCAAGAAAAGCGTAACTGTCAACATATTGAAACCATCACGTAAGATAGTAGAGCTTTAATGTTGCACAGCTGAGACTATTCAATGCTGCTGATGCACTTCAGCAATACGCATGAAGTGCAAAGATGAAACAACGCTCCCACAGATCAATGCATACCTGCACACACTCACATTGCTGAACGTAGTCCGCCTTCAGCACTCTGCACTGTAAGTAGTCCTCAGGAGGAACACTGACCCCTAAAGGTCAGTCGGTGCACATACAGCACAGAGTGAAATACAAACAGTGAAGGGGGGAGATCCGTGCAACTGCAAATCCTTGACCCTATTGTGATCCCTAAAAAGGAGCCAGCGAGCGGCACTTTCCAACTTAAAAGGTCTCGTTAAACAACCTGATAATTACCCTTGGCGTGGGTAATTATGGAGCCTACTGTATGACCTCTTAATGCCATCGCGGGCGCCCCACGCTGGCTGCATGGGTGGAACTGAGGAGGGAAGACGGAGCGAGACTGAGAAAGAGACAGGGGAATCTGGAATTGGCTTACAAGCCTTCAAAATAGACACTTGGTGTGGAACCGCACTCAACGCAGTCTGGACGCGGCCCCATAATAAGCCCGTCTGTGTGTGTGTTTGTGCGCGTGTGGGCGTGCCTGCCTCTGAAAATGTGTACTGTTTGTATGTTTGTGGGTGTTTGCATGTGTGTTGGTTTATCAGTGCATCTTGCAGCCTATTCATTGGTTCATATGTGAATGAGCATCTCTCTCTCCCTCTCTCGCTCTCTCTCTCTCTCTCTCTCTCTGTTGTATCTGTCCATTCTGTGGGCTGGGGCTGACAGAGCGGATGTAGATAATTATAAGGTGTTCTTCCAACGCGCCAACTTTGGAGATGTCTGCCTCCATCTCCCTCTCTCTCTCTCTCTCTCTCTCTCTCTCTCTCTTTTCTTTCTCATCGTTCTTTTCTCCCTACCCCTTCCTCCCTCTCCTGCGGCTCAGTCGCATCTCGAGGAACCACAACACCACAGACCCTAAGTACAATCTTCAAGTAGGCTGTGTGTGTGTGTGTGTGTGTGTGTTTGATTTTTTTTTTTCTCGTTGGGCTACTTTTCCTGTCTTTTTGATTGCAGTTCAGTTGATACATATCTTTTGGCCTTCTATTTGGACACACACTACCCTCATCTTTGTTCCCACACACACACACACACATTCCAACAGTATAAGGCAACGCTTTGCAGTGGTTTGCCCCCATGTCACATCCGAATATACTACATTTCCTCGCACTGACTCACACACCTGACCGCACTGTTTGGGGAAGCTCCCATCACCCAAGTCCACAAGCTGAAAGCTGGTATAATAAAGTGTGTGTAAGTGTGTATTCATGTTGACACTCATTGCCCCCACGATAATTGCGCAATGACTCAAAACTCACTTGCAAAACAAAAAGCCATTCATCAAACCACAGAACAATCTGTCACTTAAACACTTGCATAAGAATACGGGAAGTGGGTGAATTTGTTCCTTATCATACATCGTTTCGTACTCTATCTAACTCTTCACACAGGAATGCAGAAGGAGCGATTCCAGTTTGTCATCATTGCCCCGTGTGCTAAAATCAGCTGGTATCATTTACGAGTTTTATGGCTTTAGAATTGCATGTTTTTGTAGTTTGCATTCCGAGTTGGTGCGTTTTTGGGAATGTTGTGTATTTCCCCAGCGTTCATAAAACCTTCCCTAATTACTGCTATTTGCTTTAGAGGCTTTTCTTTAAACCATAAGAGATGATCAAAAACAATCTGGATGTGTGTTCACAGGCCACGGTCGGACGTAGTGTCAGCGCAGTGTGTGTTTGCTCAAAGATTAACGTGTGTGCGTACAGCAAACGCCTATGTTCACCATGCATTTTTTTTTTTTGTCTGTGTGTACATAAGCACTGTATGGACATGCACGCAGGAAAAATATCCTGCGCCTTTGCATCTGTGTTTGGGATGAAGGCTTGGGTTACAGCGCGGTGCAGATTGCTGAACCGCGGGTATGAATGGGTCCCCGCCACCTGCTAAGTCTCGTCAGTCAGATGGAGAAAGGGTGCACCGTTCAATCTGAACAGAGTCGTGTTACAAACGAGGGGGACATCTCTGCGGAAAGACAGCCTGAGCGACTGACAGACAACAGACGGACGCACAGACGCAGACATGGGAATGGCGCACGAAAAAAAGTAGAGAAAGTGCACAATGAATTTTCTGCAAAGGATTCATGTCACTCAGGATGTGCAGTGATTTATGATAATTGTAGACACTGGTCGTGATTTTAAACCAGTCTACCGCTCTTATTGTTTTTAAGGTCAAAATGTAAGGTCAACTTGAAATACCAGTCCCTTAAAATGTCAGTAATTTAAGGCTTAATTTGCCGTGGAGCCGTTTTTTTCCTTCAGACTTGTTATTTCTCTCCCTCTCTGTCATAAATGTCAGAAGCAGCATGAGATATAATGAGGAAGGTTTTGAAAACACTTTTGCTCAAATGTCGTATTTAAGTTCGCCACATAAGGAAATGTCAACATAAATCTGGACGTTGTATAATTTCACCGCTTTGGATTTTCTATCACTTTCCATGCGTTTTCGTGAAATGCAGACGCTGTATTCATTCATCACACGAAGCCTCGTTTTGTTACACGAGCTCCTCCAGTAATGGGTGTGCTGAGCTGAAATGTGCATCTGCGCCTGTGGATTCTGTGTCCGAGCGTGTGTGCGGCGTCAGTGTGTTTGCTGTCACAGTTTGCCTGGGACACGTTCAGATCTGTAGCCCTGCCTCATTAATTTCTAATAAAACGGCAGGGCTGACATTCGGCTACACGGTACGGCTGACAGGCTGCACTAACAGGCAGTGGCTCCAGACATGACCACGCTAACCACAGCCTGGTTCCTCTCAAAGTCCATCCATCAAACCGCCTGGCCATAGCACTATCTCCCTCTCTCTGCACAGCTTTGCACAGGAGCGATACTGTGATTTGTGTGCTCGGATACACATGGCCCATTTTGCCTGCACGTATTCAAACAAGTTTGGCTGTATTTGCATACAAAATGTGTATTATGTGTATGTTTGCAAGTGCGTCTGTGTGTGTGTTTTCCTGAGCAGTAATCAGAAGCAGAGAGGCTGAGCAGCCTGGTTATACCGTGAGCATTTAGTGGTGTGTGAGTGGGCTCTCTGCGGTAGGCATGGCCAGGCCTCGAGCCGTCTGTGGTCGCAGCGCTGGTGGAAAACCGCTCTCTGTGGTCCAGCCGTCCAATGACAGGAGGAGACACACACTAATGAAATGGTTCCATATTTGACCGCTTTTGTTATGTGTTTTTTTTTTTTCTTCTTCTCCTCTCCGCTCATGTTTCTGTCTTAGTTTGCTGTCATTATCCTTGATTTTTTTTTTTTTTTGGTCTCTATCTTTCATTATGTTGCTTTCCCTGCTTTTCCCTCTCCTGTCAACTCTTCCAGCATACTGCGCTCTTGTATTCACTATCCCTCCTCGCTCTCCGTCTGTCTCTCGAGGGAGCAGAGGAATGTCGTGCGGTGACGAGGAAGTCTAGCATTTTGGGTTGAGAGAGATGAATGGTGCTGTATGGTGAAATTCAACACATACTTAGACGACTCATATAGATTCTGCGCGGTTTGGGATGCGGTCACATTTTCCTTGTTAGTCCCTCTCATACATATCCTATGGTTGAACATGCTCATATTCACGAGACATAATATGGTATTAAAATGTCCCATAAGATACAGTACTTGACTTTGAATTATGGTTATGAGTCATTTTTGGTTGAAAAATAGAAAATGAAGTTTCTCAACTGAAACTGTGTTTTGCAGAACTGGAATCACTCTCTGCAAAGTCTCATCACTGTGACTCCGACAGCAAACTTCTCACATATTTAGTGTGGCTGTAATGAATAATCAACACACACTCTCCTCCATTAAAACACACGTGGGAGCTCTTATTAATCGCAGCGTTCGCGTCACGGTGTGTGTGAGGTTGCACATTTCCTGTCAGGCCTGTCACTCAACCGCACCTGAATGAGAAATCCAACGGCCGCGGGTTGTGCTGTACAGACGGCCACCATGGAAACGAACCCACACCTGCTACTGTGCTTAGAGAGAAAGAGAAAGGAAGGGAGGGGAGGTGAACTTTTGAGGCATGTGTGGATATCCTTGAGCTTAGGATAATATTTGAACACTTTGTTAAGCAAAGCTCTCTGCAAATTTCCACGGGGCGGCCGTCTCGTCTTTTTTTTTCTGACACCTGTGTTTTGTGGCCGATGGCGTCACGAGAGCGGCGAAAAAGCGCGCCACACACGGAGGACAAAAAATAAAGAAAGCATTTGTTGGCAGGGTTGGGAAAGAGAGAGAGAGAGATGGACATGCCAAGCCAAACCGCTGGAGATATTACAGAACTGTGTGTCTTTGGTTTTCTAAAGCTAGCCTTGTATTTAAAAGATAAACATGTGTAATTCTCTGCACCAGTTCCCTTTGAGCTTTTTTTTTTGTTTTTCCCTCTGCTGTCAATGAAGTGGCTCTTTAGTAATACACAGACTCCGAGTCCTGAACCTTATGCCAACAGCAGAAGAAAAAGAAAAGCTGTGTCAACAACGGGAACTTAACAAGCAAAATGTGTCGTTCAAACAGTTTTTTACATATCGAAACCATCTCCCCTCTTGTTGAGCCTTCGCTGTATATATGAAGCAGAGAAACACTTCACAAGCGTTGCATTAGTTTAATGGAATATTACACATCTGTTGAGTCTCTGTCAAGTGTTTTCCTCCGTCAGGCTTTTATGTTTCGTGTCACTCAAACACACACTCGTACAGCGGCGCGTACACACATTCAGATAAACATAATTTAATGCCCTGTCACCTTTCTTTCATGCCGTTTCATTATTCCGCCATTGCGTGGCATGTAGGCGTCTAAAGCGCCTGCCTGTTTGGAGAATGGGGGAGTGAAGAGTACTCCACAGACAATTGCACTTGAATTTTGAATGTAGCTCTTCTTTTTTTTTTTTTTTCTCCACAGTAGCTTTTTAAGACAAGAGGCAGGTTATTTTCCATAATGGAGTACGGAAGAGGGACAAATGATAATTTATTTGAATGAATTGCTTGTATTTTCTCATTTCAAGGGGCGTCCTTGAATTTACAGTGTGTGTGTGTTTGTGCATATGAAAAACTTCCATCTTTCACTCACATGTTAACGCCAAACTACATTGAGCCAAGGCAATGATTCCACCATGTGTTTGGATGCACACAGGTGTGTCTGCATCTCTGCATGTGTGTGTTTCCACGTGTGTGTGTGTGTACATGTGCTTTAATGTGTAAAAAGGCAGAACGTGTGAGTGAAAAAGAGCAGACAGAGGATGTGTGTAACAGGAGAACGTGGGATGGAGGTGGGCAGTGGAGGCTGAACACAGTGTGTGTAGCCGTGTGTGTGTGTGTGTGTGTGTGAAGTAAGTGGAATGCATATGCACACATGAGTATATGTGTTTAAATGCGTCCGTGGATCCAGTGGCTAGTTTAAGCAGACTGTGTGCGGTGAGTGGGCGTGTGGCATGTGGACGCACACAAATACATGAGAGGAGGTGTGTTTTAATGCGTGTACAGATGTGGATTACTGTTCTTCTGAGGACATTAATTGGTTCACTATAGTGGAAAATGCAAATCCCCATAATGCAAATCATTACATTTTAAGGTGAGGACTTGGGTTAAGGTTAGAGGCAAGTAGTGGTTGGGATGAGTCTATGAATATAAGTCTGTGTAATGTCCTCTGAAGTGATTGAAACACGACTGTGTGTGTGTCTGTGTGTTGGGGGGTCCTGGGCCGAGGAGTGTGTTAGAGGTGGAAGCTGCTGAGTGCGCTCACTGTTCCACTAGTTCATGCTGCATAAGCAGAAATACTGATTGGATTACAACTTCGTCTGGGAAGAAGTGTGTGCGTGCATGTGTGTGTGTGTGTGTGTTCAGGGGGAATTGATGCGGTGTAAACATTTAGGTCAATATGAATATAATATGCATGTCAGTTTATGGGTGTGTACTTGTTTGCATTTTAAAAGCAGAGTGCAGTGAATTCATGTTGAGCCTGCACTGCCTGTGTCTATGTGTGTCTGTGTGTGTGTGTAGTATTCTGTGTATATGTTAACTGAATGTGTGTCTTTTGCTTGCTTACTATATTTTGTATGAGCTGTGCCGAGCGCTCCATATCTGCCTGTGCTCTCATTTCCAAACGAGCGTGTCTGTGTTTAGGTTGGAGGTCCTTCGGCGCTCACGCCCAGTTCCTCCGATTCTCCAAACACACACAGCAGATCCCAGCTCAGATAAAGCAGCTCTGTGTGTATTTGCGTGTGAGGCCACCGTGTCTTTGTCAGAGATCTCCACGTGTTGAAATGTACACTTGTGTTTTTTTCTTCTTCGGCCCATCTGGGGTAAACCTTTCATGATGGACCTCGGAGGCTGCCTTTTTGGACCATGTTACTAGCTCCTGGGTTCAGCTCCAGCTTCTCGCTTTCAGATGATACAGGTTGTCACAAATCGAGCCAAGATGACAGTGAAGTTGAGAAATAAATCTCTCCTAAGTGGAAACAGAGAGCAGACAGAGGATATTTCTGTTTGTCCTCTGACTGTTTGTCCTTGTTTCTCAATAGCTGACATTCTTTTCTTTCCTTTTTTAAAATTTTTTTCTAATCTTTCAATAGCCTAAAACTATTTATTTTTCCATTTCATTCCAATTTATATGAATACCTTGGCTTTCTGCCACATCCATTTCATTTTCCATTGCTTCATAGCAGAAACATAAGAAGACCTCCTCTGGCGTTCAAGTCAACTGGCAATTGCATTTTCTGACTTCCCCCCTTCAACTCGTGTCTGATTGGTAATTTTAGAATAAGAGCGATCTGATTGGCCGCCACATTATAATGAAATGGCTCTGATGACACCTTCAACGTTTAATTTCTTTTCATCATATTTTAGCATTGTGAGTGTGTATGAATGTGAATTCCAGGATGTTAGTGTGCACGCAATAGCCAGCGTAGGGAAAAAAAATACCTACACACACACACGGAAACCCACACACATACGCTCAACCCATCTGTGGTACACTACAAATTCTCACACCAACACACATCCACAGACCTCCATTCATGCCCACACCCACCCACTCCATTTGTGTAGCCTCAAACTGAAATCCAACTGACACAGATGAGCTGCCACCGTCTTTATTTGGTGACGACCACTCCCTCTCACGGTCCTCAACCACCCCGCTGGTACTCGATACACAGACATGGCTGACACACCACTTCCTCCATCTCCCCTTCCATCAATCCCCTCTTTTATGTAGACACAGATGTCCAAGATCTTACACACTGTGAGTGGGCGCAGATGGCTCCTATAGCAGCCCGTCAATCAGAGCTTTGTGGGGAGAGTGGGGAGATCACAGTCCGCCGGACTGTGTGCATGTGTGTGTGTATACAGTATATATATACAGTATATATGTGTTTGTGTGCATACAGCACATGTGCTGGTTTCTATATTGTGTGCCTGTGTGTGTCCATGCTATATGGTGACACTGATGATGATGGATGATGTAGTGTGATAGTGAGGCTGATGTATTAGAGGACGGTACCTGTGGTGCAAATATAGAGCACATGTTATGTGTCCAGTGGACCAACCAGAGGCAGAGGGTTCAGAGGGTTAATTCAGTTTCTATGAATTTAATTGTAAACATAATGTTACTGTTATTATCAAATACGAGATATTCTTGATTGACAAATTGCACATTAATTATAACTGCTATTCAATTAACAACATGTGTTTCATTGTTTTGTTGTTAATTACAATTAAATATATATATATTTATAGCCTTTTGTTGAAGTTAGGCTTTTCATAATATAGATATGTAGTAATTAAGATGATTTATACACTTTGTACACTGTAATATTAATAGTGGTGATTTAACATTTTAATTAGGCTGCAGCTAACAATCATTGTGATTATTGTTTAATCTATTTCTTATCTTTTTTTCAATTACTTGATTGCTTGCTTAGCCTGCAAAATGTTGTAAAATGGTGAAACAGGCCTGTTAAAATTTCTCAGACTCCATGGTCCTCAAATATGAATAGATGAAATACATGAATTATAATGGTATAAACCAGAGAAACACAGCAAATTATTGGTATTGTTTATTTCATGACTAAGCTGTAATTGAAATTGTTGCCATTTTATATTCCATTAATCAATTGTTTCAGCTCTCATCTGATCCAAATTGAAGAAAGATATATTTTCTGGATCTTCCATTGATTCTCTTGAACACTGAAGCTTTCGTAGTTACACTATAACTAATATAAATGAACCAGTTTTTCCTGCTTTGACTCTGGCAAACAAAATTCAGTCAGGGGGTTAACCTGGTCTCAAGATGGGAGTGTGGCTCGTCGTTAATATAATACTTTTATTGTGTCAGCTGATGTCAGAGGTGATGAAACTCATCTTTGGTGATTAAACGTTAACTGACTGTCAGAGATCTGGCCAGACTTCAGCCCATATGTAAAGTCTTGTGCTGGTTTTCATTTAGCTTGGTTGCATATGTACTTAAGGACTTTGCGCACCTGAATGGAACATAAATCCATGTGCAGTCACACACACTCTCTGTGTTGATTTACATAATAACCTGTTTAAATCGACATACCACACACACACACACACACACACACACATACACGTACTTGCTTGAAGTGTCTCCCCCGGCCCTGACTCCATATGAATTATTCAACCAATCACACGGCTGAACAGTCTGAACCATGTCCCTGATTGGGACACGCTGTGTTCACTTCAAAATGTCTCACGCTATACCTGACTGACGTGTGTCTGTATGTAAGTGTGTGCAAATGTGTGTGTGATAAAGCAATTAAGGGAACATGAAAAAGTTTCTCATTTCATACAAAAGGGTTTTTCCCGTATGAAAGCACTAATATTCTTTTCTTTAAGGCAAAGACACTTAAACTTTACATTATCCTTTTTGTATTGATTCTTTATCAGTACAAATACATTTAAAGCTATTCACACATACCTATCACCAAAGAGAGAGAGATATGAGTCTGGTGAAAATTAAGTACTTGGGTGATACTGTCATAAATTTGAAGCATGAATAACTGTGCTTTCATGCAATATTTAATCTAAAAGGTTAAGTTTTATTTATTTATTTATTTTTTTTTACATCATTCAGTTGCACATAGTTCATTTTACTAACTTGACTTTTTTGCAAGTCCTGTGGTTTTTTCTGTTCTATGAATGTGTAGTTTTTCCCTAACTTTCAACTGTTTCTTCATCAACCTTCTTTCTCCTTCTCTTCCAGAGATGTTAGAGTCCAGTAACCTCATCACCTTCAATGGCCTGGCCAACAGCTCTAGTTACGATGCTTTCTTATTGGACGAGGAGCGAGGGAGACTACTGGTCGGGGCCGAGGACCACATCTTCTCATTCGACCTCGTCAACATCAACAGAGACCACAAACAGGTAAAACTCACAGCTACTCAACATTTTATAGGTTTGTGTCAGAGTTGAATGCAGTTAGGTTGCGAGGTGTTATTTGAGCTCGCCTTTTCTCTCCCTCTGGAGTCCATTACACCATCTCCCTCTCCCCTCCCTTCAGCCCTCCCACTGTCTGTCTTGGTCCAGACAGGGCTGTCTATAATTCCATTACACCACCTGGACTAGGTTAACAGTCTTTTTATCAGATTCAGGTTGCTATCATGGACACACAAGACTGACACAGACTTGCAGGCTGCACAGAGCTGAGCAGGAAAAGTGCTGAAACATACATAGTCAATGCAGAGAGGGAGCGTGTCTCTGAATTCTTTTTGCCCTTGGCTCAGATGTGCATTTTTTTCATTCTTTTGTTCTGATCTTTGCGTCATTATGAGATAAAGACCAAAAAGCAATGATGAGCTAAATCTAATGTAATTACCATGAAATGTACATTTCAGATTCTCAAGAGAGGAAAACTCAGCTGATCTAGAGACAAGATAAAATCTAGGAATAGAAGGAGGAATGTGTGTGTGTGTGTTGTATGCGTGTACATGCATGTGCATTCATTTCCTTTGTCTGTTCACATCTGTGTGGCCACCATCAAACAAGTGAGCTCAATGGCAACAAAGTTTCAAGTATATAATCATTCCCTTACTCTAGCTCACACATGCACATAAGTGTGTTTATAATTCATGGATTCCTATTTAAGACAGTACAAAGCCTTTGTTTATTTCACAGTGAATCCTATCTTAGTAGCAAAAGCCTGCTCTCTCTTCAAATTTGAAGTGCAGAACGCAACCATATGCTCAGGATTTCAATTCAAGAAAGAGTTTAACTTTTTAAATGCCATAATTTGAACCAGAACCAGACTATATAAATTATCTATATCAACATAGCGAGAACAATATAGAGGTCGATATTCCTACATACATTCCTGAATCTTACTCAGTTTCACTTAAGGACTGTACATTTTTTAAATCTGTTTGTTTCCCTTCATTTTCATTTACCTGTCACTCAAACCCTTTTTCTTCTCCGCTGTTATACAATCATTACATGTCATTATACTGCTTAAAAGTCCATCCCTCTTTTACTACGTACTCTCAATACTCATGGTATGACCAGGGATATAAAAGGAAACAAGGAAGTGACTAAACTATGATTTGTCAATTTCAAACATGACAAATCCAAAAGTCATTCTCCTGGAAATACACAAATCTTGATTTCCTCTGATTCACTGCATTGACTCACTGTTTCATGAAACATGTAAATCTGTCCTCTCCACCTCCAGCATAGTATGTCGTTTCTCTCATTTGCACAGATTGCGTGGCCAGCCACCCCCTCGAAGAGGGATGAATGCAAGTGGGCAGGGAAAGACCTTGGGGTAAGTCCACATTCATGATGGCATCATCGTTTCAGCTCTTCCCCTATAATTTTTGCTTCTATTGTCACACAAGTTACATGGCTGTCCTGCGTAGCTCCATGTGACTCTTCAGATTTCCCTGGGATGCATGTTGTGGAAATAACATGGCATAGAAGAAGTTGCTGAATCCAGCAGCAGTGACAGTACAGGAGCAATGTGGAGAAAGGAAATTAGCTCAGATAAAAAAATGATAGTACAGTAGATGTGTTCCATGGCACACTGTACTCTCTGTGCTCCATCCCCCACTGACACCCACAGAGAAACACACTGTACGACAGATGTTGGGTCACAGTAAGGTGTACAGTGACGCATTACCTCGGAGGCTATTTGCTCCTGCAGGAGTATGTTTATGTGTGTGTCTCAGAGTGTGTACATATGTGCATATTTATGCGGGAGTGCATTGTTTGAGCTCTGGTTATCTGTCAGTGTGTTAGCTCACATGTGCCATTCTGCACAAATTTGCTGAGCACATAGTGTACGCCACCAGCTTTTGTTTGTGTGCACGATGGTGGCAACGCGTGTTATCTTCGTGTTGCTGTTTGGATAGGCCCTCTCCGTGTTGTATCTGATCTTAATTTCATGGCTGGATGAGTCTGGAGTGCAGCGGCTGCAGGGTTTTAGGATTATCCAGAATTACGATGTCCTTTTAAATCACAGAGGTTTTAGTGGGGGTCTAGCTCGCCGCCAGCTTTCCCGGGACTCTCGCACAAACACGAAGTCGCAACCACACACGCAAACGCTACACCTTCGCCGCCTCGCACGGCGGAAAGAGAATGTGTCCTGGCAGCGCAAAATAACACAAAACACAATGATGAGGTATTTGCATGCTGTGAAAATGTTTACTCTTGAAAATGAGGCGGTGAGAGCAGAGACGGAGCGCGGCACGGAGAGACCTTGATTAGGACATTACTAAAGCATTCCGAGCTCCCAAAGTGATGCATTTCTCCAAACCACAATTTACAGCCGCAGAGCGAATGTAACAGCTGCCCTCCAAAATGCCTGATGGCTGTATCATTCTCCTTGGCAGGGCGAGTGTGTAACATTGCCCAGGTTGTTGCATTTGATTCAGCGAACAAAGGGTTCAGATACTGGAATGTGGATTCACCGTTTTATACATGTCATTTCAGATTATTTCTCCAGCTCTTTGCAGATATTAAAGGAGAAATAATAGTCTGGAGTTATTCTATATTTCCAGCACATTTTCCATATCCACCTCAGACCTCAGCATAATCTCAAAATTCACTCAACTCTTCCAAATAAATATAAACCCACATACAAATCTGTCAACCCATTCCTCCCGTGGAAAGTCATCATCAACACGCCGTCTGAAGAGAGTCATTCATTTTATCCAATAATGACTCCTTTATCCTCTGCGGGTGTTTTCACATAATGACATGGTTTGCGATCAGGGAAACCATTTTTCACCTGGAGGCAAGACAGGGCTGCATGTTTGAGAGACGTGCATAGCTAACGTCTGTCAGTGTTTAGGTGCAACATACCTACCACATAGCTAATGAGTCGAACTCAAAGACAGCCATGCAAAATCCTAAACAGAGCCGACACCGGGGGGGATTATAGGAGTTGGCGAAACGCATATAATAAGGGCGTGAGAATGATGTCGGGGGACATGTGCTCCCAGTGTTCAGCAGTAGGAAACACAGAGGGTAAAGTCATTAAGTTGCACAGTCACATAGACGCAGAGACGTGCAGGGTTGAGGTCAGCCGCAAGACATCAGGCAAGTCTTCTTCTGTGAGCTCAGCAACTGTCCTGTCCTGGGTCTGAAATCTGCTGGTGCAACTGTGGATTAGTGAAACAGTCGCAGCTGAGAGATGTCAAGTGCTTTAATAAACCACAGTCACTTAGAAAGTACTAGCATGTTGCAGTATAGCGGTCAAAAATTTGACATAAAGATAAAATCTGATTCCATAATAAAGAAATATTTTGTGACATTTTAAGTCATTTTGCTTTTTTGCAAGTCATATGATAAGATCAATACCACACTCATGTCTATACGTTCAATTTGACTGACTGGAAACAAAGAGAAACAGTAAGTAAGGCTCCATCCAAGGGCTTCACCTGTATCTCCTATATCTTCTTTGCTTCATCATACAAAAGCCAAAATACAAAAATTGTGGTTTTACAGGGGTTTATGTGTGAGACTATTTCCTGGCTTGCTGCAGTGACTTCCTGTAGTTTTTGCGTCAACACTTCATCAGCAAGACTTTAGAAAGTCAGTGCACCCAGTCAAGAAACAGTCCAGCACACAACCTCAGTAAAAGAGAATATATTTGCTTCTATGCAGATACAGAAACCTTCTCATCTCAAGTCCTAGCGAGAAAGTACGCAAGCACACTTGTCAAAACGTCCAACTATTTCTTTCAGCAGATTACTGAGGAGGACACAGACTCAGAGCTTGAACATGAGTTTCTGCCTTTTTGAATAATAGCAGGAAATTCTCCCTTTTGGAATAAACTTGCAGTGTGCGATCCCAGAGTCAATTTGGTGTTGCACTGGAAAATGTCATCACTCAAACCTGAAGCCTCATATCCATTTATGTCTCACATGCGGGACGTCGTCAAATCATCAAAACCGAAATGCCAGTGAGGTTTAGAAGCCTGAAGAGATACATGTGTTAAAGGGAGGAAGGAAGGAGGATAATTTGGCTGCCTGCATGTGATTTGATGTGTGTGCTGCGTTTTCAAATCCCCCGAGCCAATGTGTACTTATTTGTTAGGTGGATATTGGGCGTGTATTTATAATAAGGCAAACTCGAGCCTAATCTCTTAAACACATGTGCCCAAATCAACTCCTCGAGGCTGCTAATAACCCTCCTACATTAACCAATCCCGTTGATTAGCACTCTAATAAACAGTCTCACACCACTGGGACTATCAGCATGTGCCGGAGAGCCAACCCAAATACCCTCAGTAAATTCAAACATATGGATCATTAAAGATCTGAAAGAGATTTGCCTGATTTGACTTACAGGTGGGATTTCCTTGAGACTCGGTTTCATACTGTAAGTCGTTTCCAAACCGAGTGGAAAGTCCCGGCTTTAAAGGGAATTCCAACAGAGCTTTTGTCTATTCTCCATTATTCTCTGCTTTCTATTAGTCTCTATTTTCAATTCAATCACATCAGGCCTTTTTCCTATTAAAAGTGTCAGCATTATTTTCATAAAGGATAAAATCTAATTTAAACTTTATGATTTTGGGGGACGTTAATGCTAACATATGCAGTCTCTTCCGTTTAAAAAAAGCCCCAAAAAGTTTCACATGCTTTCCAAGTTTCTGTAATATACTACGCTGGTAGGATTACTGCATAAACAGAGACAGATATCGTGCACACATGAACGTACATAAATGCATTTCAATGTCTTTGCCAGCTGTAAGTCTCGCTGTATAAAATTCTACACTGGTTGGGGTCTTGATGTGCCTTATCTCATTTCCTTTTCAGAAAGAGTGTAATAACTTCATCCGGGTCCTCCAACCCTACAACCAGACCCATCTGTACATCTGTGGCACAGGAGCCTTTCACCCCATCTGTGCTTTTCTGGAAATGGGCAAGAGGGCAGAGGTAATGCATTTGGCGTCAAGTTTAATGAGCTATATACATGCAAGAGGTAATTTATATCTCAACTGAGCATTCATTAATGAGTCACGACGTGTAACAACATTGCTTTTCCCATAAAACACACAGGAATCGCACAGGTGCACACTTTTTTCTGCTGAGCTCAGCAGTAGTCGTTCCCCTCATTAATTATCGTCTCATCAATGTTTTCTTTTGTGTGAAGAGGCGGAAACAAGTGGTCACTACATGGTTTTGAAATTTAACAACCTCTCCCCCACATAGAAGTTTAATCAGTCATCTTGATAAAGGTCTACAGGTTAATCAATGTACCGGCGTGAGTTCTGGAGTCGGACAAATGGAGGGGGAGGGGCTAGATTCTGCATGAGTTCACTTGGCTTTAAAATCATGTTGTAAAGAAGTAATTAATTTAAAGAAAGCTGAGTAAGTTAGGTTTTTTAATATATACAGAGAGTCTGACCACTGCCTTCTTTATTCCCTTTCATCTCTTTTGAGAAGCTATTGTTGATCTGTTACCAAAGCAGAAAAAGAAAAAACATCTCACTGCTCATGTCCAGCCTGACGTTGCATCTCATCCCTGTGCTATAATAAGAATTTGCTTGTAATTTGAAACAGGCTATAAATGCACCTTTAGCCAGGCTTAATGTGGCTTCCACTGACCTCACTCTGAACTCTGACCCTTTCCACCGCAGGACAACATCTTCCGACTGGCCTCACATTTCGAGAACGGCCGCGGGAAAAGCCCCTACGACCCCAAAATGCTCTCGGCCTCGCTTCTGATCGGTGAGTTTGATCTTCTGCCTTGATTAGTTCCAGGAAGCAGACATTCGCTTCAGAACCGGTCATTCGTTCCTAACTCTACTGTTCTCCCTGGCAGATGGAGAGCTGTACTCTGGCACATCTGCTGATTTCATGGGAAGGGACTTTGCTATTTTCCGTACCCTGGGAGATCATCATCCAATCAGAACGGAGCAGCATGATTCAAGATGGCTGAACGGTAAAAAAAAAAAAAAATTAGCATGTGAAGAAAGTGTCGAAAAACTCAAATATGGAGCTTTTGCTTGGTTTTTAAGAGCCTGTTTGCAGTTTACAGTGAAGCCAATAGACTGTAAAACCGAGATAACATACATTTTCAAACCTGCTGGAGTCCAACAAACCTTACAGTAAAAGTAAAATTGGGCACTTGTGGCTAGAATAAACCTCAAATATTCAGTAGAAGGAGGACGTAAACCCTTGTCATTGACCTGTTTTGGAGAAAGAATACTGAGCTTTTCAACGGACTTTGAAGCATTAAATTCTCTCACAAGCCTCAAGTCTCCAATCATTTCCATTCATGTCCAGACATCAGATATTAGAGCCCATTCACAAAGTCACTGGATTTGCCTGTGCTCGTAAGATTAGCGCGGCAGCGAGGGTTATTGACTGTTCGGTCTGTCTGGCTATCTTTCGGCACCGCGGAGGATTTAGGGAGCCACAAAAGGTCAGTTTGAACCTTTCCCTCAAGCTGTGCCATCCCTTTCCCCCTCTTTCCCACAGAACTAATCCACTCTCAGCTGTTTTCCTGTAGTGGAGTCAAATTCCTCTCTGTTCCCCCTCAACCAACCCCCCGCTCCGCCAGCACCATCAAAAAATCACAAACCCCGCTCTCTGCAGTGCTGATTACTGTGACATATTAATAAAGAGCGATTTAAAAAGGAGAAGTCATTGTTACCGCGCTAATCCCCATCGATCTTTCACCTTGTTCAAACAAATACGCCAGGGGATTGTACCCATTCGGCCCGGCAAAATCCAACTCCTTCTCCACAAAGAGGGGATTGTAATTGCATGGATTACTGGGATGGGGATATTCCATTGAGCCTTTATCAACAAGGTTACATGGCACTCAAATGTAACAAGAGAGAAACTTGGGAATGAATCCTTAATAGCGGTCGATTCTGAAAAGGATTTGGGGTTAAATGGTAGCTTTGGCTTTGCCGGTTCTGATTGATGCAATTTATTTACACATCCCTTCACCCTTTAATGCCCTCGCACTCTGCATTGAGGCCGGATTAAACCTCGGCTGAATAAAGTGGCCTTTTGGTGGGAATTAAATGTAATGAATTGTATGACCTCAACGGGGGTTGGCGAGAGAAGCCTGTTTTTGTATGCGAGCAAACGCGGCGTTGAATTTATGTGCGTATAGATTTAATGGCATATTCACAATAGTGGTATGAAGCGTGTGTGGGGTACGCGTGATTCATACCAGAGGTCTCGCACCCGCGCAGCGCTTATAAATCTGCTTCCCACTTTGGCCACACTTGTCTTTTTCACAGCTACTCTATATCCTAAACGGCTATAGAGGTGTAACATGGCACTGCTTGTTTCTCCCCAGCTAACCCCCCGAGATTTTAGGCACTGGCTCGTTTTACGCGTGACGACGCCTCGGTGACTGCGGCCACTTTTCTACAGTCCCCCTCTGCCCCGTTTCAAGCCGAGAGACGTCCCGACCCTTAGGCCTCGGCTCGCCCGCTTTAGCTTTGATTTCCTCTCGCGCTTAAAAGTCGAGATAAATTTATTCAAGTGTTACGCGGGACAATCAGAGCCATGTGTGTTTGCGAAGGATGTGGTCTAGAGGCAGGGGTTATGTGGGATTTGGATCCGGAGCGCTCACTCGGGGTAGAGTCAGATACTGTAACACCAGGGTGTAAAGTGAATGGCTGTTATTACTGAGCCGTGACTGGAGAATATCATGGGGGATTGGTTTCGGAGGTGTAAAATAGGGGTGAGAGGATTGCCATTAGGGCAGAGGTTGGATCGTAAAAATCACATTTGTGTGAAGGTGTGTGTCATTGAAGTGTGTATTAACAAATGTGTGTATCTGTCAGTGCCTGCAACGTTTCTGTGCTTTAGTCGTTTTCTTTCTTCTCTCCAGACCCCAGGTTCATCGGCGTAAACTTGATCCCAGAAAGCGACAACCCTGAGGACGACAAGATCTTCCTTTTCTTCAAGGAGAATGCCATGGACGGAGAGCACACTGGCAAGGCCACCATCGCCAGGATAGGACAACTGTGTAAGGTAACAACACACACACACAAACATAAGATTCACATCGTTTCTTATTCTACAGAAATAACTGCACGTTTATGTCAGAGTTTGCAGAATTGTATTGAGTTTTCTATTGTGTGTTTGTAATGCAGAATGACATGGGAGGTCACAGGAGTCTGGTGAACAAGTGGACCACTTTCCTCAAGGCCCGGCTAATGTGTTCGGTGCCCGGGGCCAACGGCATTGATACACACTTTGATGAGCTACGTGAGTGTGTTTTCTTTATTTGCGTGTGAAGGAAAAGTCGCCCTCACAGACTCAGATCTCACCTTCACCTGTTTTCACTTTGCAGAGGACGTCTTTCTCATGAGCTCCAAGGACCCGAAGAATCCAGTTATCTACGCTGTATTCACCACCTCCAGGTACACATCTCTTCATAACGGCCTCCAAAGTGCGCGTGCAGAGGTTCGAACTCTCGAATAGCTTGACAGACGCGGGTCATATTTGTTTCATTGTTTTGTTGCTAGGAGATCAGAAGGAGCTGATATATATTCAGTGGGCAACCGTCCCGGACAAGTTATTTCCTCTGTATCTGAAAAACACACACGCTTCATATTTCCTTTCAAGAATTCATCCTTTTCACATCCTTTATTCCCTTTATCTGTAATTTCCTAACCGCTTTAAATGGCACTGCAGGATGCGAGCAACTGAGCGTGCCCCCGCCAAATTCCCAGACAGCGCTCCCCATCCCGTAATCCACTTACAGGTGTCTCATGGTTGCTTTCCCCTCGCATGGCTCCCCCCTCCCCACTCCTCAGATCGGAGATTGCTTTTAGCCGATTCCCCCCCGTCCCCCTGCTACCTGTCCCCCTCTCTTTCATTGAAACCTTGGCAAGAGGCTTGTAGGGAAATCAGATTATGGAGCAGGAGGGAGCGAGAGAAACACGATATTCACTCAGCGGGAACGTACGTCTCTCCCCTGGCCGCCGCCCCAGCCTCGGATGGGGTTTTCAGAAGCCGGGCGTGGCTCTATTGAAGCATGGGGAGAGGTGAAGGCGTGGGGCGAGGCGAGATAAGTGAGTTGAAATGGCACAGATGGTGGCACTTATCATGATGATGATAAATTTGCATTTGGGAAGGAGGCGGAGGAGGAGGAGGAGGAGGAGAGGGGGGGGGGGATTTTGGGTCCAGTAGTGCCTCTGACTGGCTTTGAAAGGAGGACAAACACTTCACCATCAATCACCGCTAACCATAAGACAGGCTGAATAGAACGGCGGCGCAAGCCAACATGTACTGACCGTCGCTTTGCATCACCGGGCCCCTGTGGCTTTTGGAACATCTTCAAAGCAAGAGGTCGGTGCTGTGGTGGTGGGTGTGTGTGTGCCTGTACTCACAGATACACTCACACACATGCACGCTTTAAAATTCAATTATGGGGCATTGAGGAATTAGAGTGGTTTAATTGGTTTTCTAAGTGGCCGGTTTCCAGAGATGAATAGAGCAGAGATTCTGAGGGACCGGCTTTTAATATCACTGCTTAATGAGGCACAAAGAAGCTGCTACTGACAGATCAATGTTTGATTGTGTCCCTGTTTGTGTGTGTGTGTGTGTGTGCATTTTTATGAGGTCGACTGAATTTGTGCACCTCTCTCTCTCTCTCTCTCAAACTGTGTGTATCTGCGCAAACACATGTTCGCCCTCCTTCTTAAGCACAGATATTGGAGTGTCTTTTTTTTTTTTTGCCCCCGGAGTTAATTGAATTTCTCTGTAATTAACATTTTCAAATGCTAATCCATTCATCTTCCACACTTTAGTGAGTACAGTCGGCTGCGTGTATGCCAGCCACATCCCTAATTAGTCTGATACAACTTCCCATCGCTGTCAGCGAGACAAAGGGCGTCGCAAATCTTATTGAAGCATTTGGTTCCTGCGAATGCAAGAGACTCGCTGTCCAAATTCAAATCTGCCATCTGTAAAAAGTGACAAAAAGCTGATGAATGAGCTTCCAACCTACAAGCAAATCATTACAAATCTATGAAATTGTGAAACAGATCTCTCTTATACGCAGTCAGAGGTGAATGGACTCACATTCAAACAGCCAGCTCAGTCCATCATAATCTCCACATGAATATTTTAAGTCTTTTGGAATAAAATCATGGAATATTCCTGCGAAACTCCCTTCTCCTTTAATGAGTCACCGCTCAAATTGCTGTCTTCTGGATGACCTGGGACAGAGTTTGAAATGAAATAAAATCCACATCATTCTCCCCCCTCCTGTTTGCACGTGATTGATTGACCTTGCCTGCTTTTGGACCTTGTCTGACGAGTGAAAGCAAAACCCACCCATCTGGCTGGAGCGCTCGCAAAATATTGGAGGGGATTTCAAATATGCTCTGAACCTGCTCTGCTGTTTTGTTGGTGGTGTGCCCAAATTCCTGTCTGTTCTCAAGAGGCTGGAAGCAATCAGAGCGAAGTTCCAATCTGTCATTCCTATACTTAGGTAATGACAACCTTGCTCCTCTCTGTCTGTGTGCGATGAAGGGTCATTTTGTTGTCTTTCTTCAGTATTTCACTTGCTCCTAATCCCTGTCTTCTGACCCACTGCTTATGAATCCCTTTTGTTTGTCTCTGTCATCTTTCTTTATATCACCACCCCTCTGGCTCCATCCCTCTCTTCATCCTTAATCTCCTTTGGTCTCTCACCCCTTTTCTCTCTCTCTCTCTCTCCACAGTAACATCTTTAAAGGCTCGGCGGTGTGTATGTACAACATGGCCGACATCAGGAGGGTTTTCCTGGGACCCTACGCCCACAGAGATGGACCCAACTACCAGTGGGTGCCTTTCCAAGGGAGGGTGCCCTACCCCCGCCCCGGCACTGTGAGTCTCCACTACTGTACACAAATTCAGTGATTTTACAAACAAGATAAAGAAGGCTTAAACTTACCTGTCTTCCATTTGTTTTCAGTGTCCCAGTAAGACATTCGGAGGATTCGACTCCACTAAAGACCTCCCAGATGACGTCATCACCTTCGCCAGGGGCCACCCAGCCATGTACAACCCAGTGCACCCGATAGGTGGGCGTCCCATCATGGTGCGGACAGACGTGGACTACCAGTTCTCCCAGCTGGTGGTGGACAGAGTGGAGGCGGAGGACGGACAGTATGATGTCATGTTCATTGGGACAGGTAGACAGCCTCATGCTTTATTTTTCCTCCCACACTGATCCACTGAAAGAAACTACTATTGTAATTCCTAAACATCTTTTTTGACAAATTATTGAAATCAGTCACAGCTGCATTATATTTACAGTTGATTACCATTATCTGTTTTCACTAAAAAGTAGTCAGTTTAAACAACGCTTTAACTTGGATTGTGTGTTGTTTTGCTGCAGTATGAACCCAGTTCAGAGAAGAGAAGAGAAACATGAAAAGTTTCTGATAATTCAACAGAATCCAACTTCAACTTCATTGTTGTTGAAAGATATTTGGTTTGTTGGCAGGCTCTTGCAGTTTTTTGTATTTTTTTTTTAAATCTAATTTTACCCATTTTTGAATATTCAAAATAAACAGATATCCAATTTTGTTTTAACTAAAAGCTGTAAATAATGACTTCTCTTTCTGTCTGCCAAAATATTCTTGAAATATTTCATGGAATATTTTACAATCCAGTTTTATAAACATTATGATGCTAAACAAAGAAGAGAAAAATCAATCATTTACAGCACGCATAAAGTTGGCACAGATTGGACTTTAAACAGTGAATTACATCACTAATAAACAAAGATTATTCATACATGATTAAAACAAACTTGTATATACATGGTGTATTGAATGTCTGTATTCTTTCAGACATGGGCACAGTCCTGAAGGTGGTGATGATCCCCAGAGAGAGCTGGCACGACCTGGAAGAGGTGGTGCTGGAAGAGATGACTGTCTTCAGGGTAGGACATTTCAAATGGAGTGTTAACAGCAGTTCATGAAGTCAGTGCCTGTAAAAACACACATGAAGTCTATGGATGTGGTACTAAAGCAGCTGCACTGTATTTGTTTTGTGCAGGAGCCGACTCCCATTACTGCTATGGAGCTGTCCACCAAGCAGGTAAAGACTCGTTCGCACATAATCATTTAGGCGAAAGTTGTTGACAGAGCTACAAGTTTGAGTGAAACAAAAAAAATTGAGAACTTCTGAGGCTTTAAGCAAACACTGATATCCAGAAAACAAAGATGCCTAATGTGCCCACTGAGAACCCTTTTTTATTTTACTAGAACCTTTCCAACAGAGCCACGCTGGAATATCAATTTTTACATCCTCGCTCTTTCTTTTGCTCCCACAGCAACAGCTGTACCTTGGCTCGGCCCTGGGTGTATCACAGATGTCTTTGCACCGCTGCGAGGTGTATGGGAAAGCTTGCGCTGAGTGCTGCCTGGCCAGAGACCCTTACTGCGCCTGGGACGGCACCGAGTGCTCCAGATACTTCCCTACCGCCAAGAGGTAGGAGCTCTGCACACACCAAACAAAACTTTCACCTTTATTTATCCTCGGAGGGTTTGCTGAGCTTGCATGCTTCCTTTCAGCAACATCCTGCCTTTGTGTTCGCTCCGTCACATGCGGTCACACCTGGGAGTTATCAGTGCACCTGCACTCTGCTGTAGCAGTCGGATTTAAATGCTTTGCTCAAGGGCATCTCAGTATACAACCTTGTTTCTCTGACCTCAGACCTCCACCGGCCTATTAGCAAGTGCTGTGGATCCAAAAAAATGAACAAGGGATA
The DNA here is from genome assembly GCA_037975185.1 of Centropyge bicolor. NCBI lineage: Eukaryota > Metazoa > Chordata > Actinopteri > Pomacanthidae > Centropyge > Centropyge bicolor. The sequence goes on along the minus strand of JBBMOC010000004.1, from coordinate 8,006,127 downwards.
CACGAGCCAAAGCATCTGAACGTGGAAGTAATCTCAGAATATTACACAGGCAAACACAGTCATTAAACACACAGGCTCATTCCAAGAGGCACAATCCAGCAACCTGGGTTCTGCCAGTAACAGTTGTTCTGAGCTGCGATCCCGTCAAACTACAGCCAAGATGCACATGGCCATGAAGAGACACACATGAATATACATCCACACAAGCACACACACACACACACACACACACACTAAATTATAGCCAACAGGAGCTGTCTGACCGCTTCACCCTGCAGCCAGGAGGTATGAACATACACACCCTCAAATTACCCTCTGCTGTATCCAGCGGGATTAGGCTGACCACTACAGCCCTCACACACACACACACACACACACACACACACACACACACCCCTGCATCTCATTCATCCAGAACTTCTCACACCAGCAGAAGTAGGCCAGTGGGTATACTCCAGCTTGGCAGGGTTACAGAGGAGGTGGCACACCCCGCGGTTGAGGCCAGGGCCGGCTCCTCTCCTCTCTCCTCTGCACTGCAAATATTTTCCCTACCCAGAACGAGAACCAGACTCCCATTCCCTGCACGTGCTCAGACGGCCAAAAAAGACAGGAATGCTCAGGCCAGGAAGCTCGCAGAGGAGGGACGTGTGTGAGAAAGAGACAGAAAGACGAGTGACCAAATATGACACACGGAAGTCAGGAAGGAGGGACGTCAGTGGCCGGATTCTGTGTGCGTTTCACTCCATCTGTTTCCAGTTCCACTTTTTTTTTTCCTCCCCCTCTACCTACTTTACTGCCTTCTTTCCAACTCTCGCCTCACCTTTGGCTTACCCCACCTCTCTCCCCGGCTTTGATTTTTACAGCGCCCGTCAGAGACTTTAAAACTGACCACGACAACTAGGAACAGGGGACACACACTTTCACAGTTAGTCGGTAAAGCCAGGCCATGAAAACACCTCACCATCGCAGTTAAATTTAAAAAAAAAAGTGAATGACATAGTGGACTTTCATATGAGGGAGGACAAAGAGCGGGGCTGCTTTTACAAGCCATTTCAAGGTTGAAACAATACTGTATGTGTTTCATAATATGGGCTCATCAGAAGGAAATGAAGCAGACTGTTTCATTGCTCGGCAGGTTTATGATTCTTACACTGTGCCAGGGTTTCATTTTTTCTCACTAATGTGACTTAACAGCAGAGTTGAAGGTTGAATAAATACCCACTGTACTCTTGAGGCTGATTGTGAAATAGTGTTAGGTAACATTGCCCCCTAGTGTTTCAAAGTTGGCAGTACAAGGAACAAAGCATGTGATAAATGCACTTCTGGTCTATTTTGTAGAACATGTGTTGCAAGTAGATCAAACTGTGTTTCATTACTGTCCATTAACTTTTATTCCTGTCCTCAGGCGAACCAGACGACAGGACATCAGAAATGGAGACCCTCTCTCCCAGTGCTCAGATCTTCAGCATCATGGTACTTTAATGACCACACACACACACACACACATACACTCTCTCCTCTTCTTGCCACACATTTCTCATTCATCCCGTCTGTGTGTGTGTGTGTGTGTGTTTCGGTTCGAGCAGAAGACACAGACAGCTTAGGAGGCAGCGTGGAGGACAGGAGTGTGTACGGCGTGGAGAACAGCAGCATGTTCCTCGAGTGCAGCCCCAAGTCTCAGAGAGCGCTCATTTACTGGCAGCTGCAGAAGCCCAACGACGATCGCAAGCACGAGGTGAGTGTGTGTTTCTCAAGTTGTCTCTGATTGGCTGAAATATTATGATTTGCAGCTGGACGACTGTGAAAGCAACACATCCCAATCCCCGAATCCCCACAGCTCTGTTTCACGCTAATTAATAGCTGCAAACAAAATATCTCTCTGCCAAAGGCTACACCTTCCTTCTCTCTCTCTGTTATCATGCAGTGACCTCTGACCTTTAACCTCAGTGACTTAGACAGACTGATAGTCCTGTGGGTGTGGATGTTTTGATTGACTTTTGACCCTATGATGTAACTAATTACTTTTGTGGCTGTATTTATCTAACTGGGCGTGTGTGGCTGTAGGCGGGACGAAAAAATTTAACCCAGCGAGTTCAGTAACAGATGCATGAGTTTTAAGGCTTGTCAGATGTGAAGCAGGTTTTAATATTGTGCGGGTTTTCCATCATTTTATCTTGGGTCTTATCTGATATGAGGGGAAAGTTCTCTGTGCTCACCTTAAATCTGAGTTAAAGACATATATTTATATGAGACATGAAGAATAGTTTAAATTTTTATCCTAACCTAACTCTAATTTCTTGATCTTTTTTGCTGTCTTTTTTAGATCAAGCTGGATGACAGGGTGCTCCGTACAGACCAGGGCCTGCTCATCCGCAGCCTGGCCCAGTCCGACACAGGTATCTACCACTGCCAGGCCGTCGAACACGGCTTCATCCAGCCCCTGCTGCGCCTCAACCTGCAGGTCATCCCCACCCAGAAACTGGGTGACATCCTACCTGGACTCTCCGGCGCAGGAGGCGGGGCAGGTCACTCCGCCAAGCACAGGCTGTGGTATCGAGACTTCCTGTCTCTCTTGGACCACCCGGACCTAAACAGCGTGGAGGAGTTTTGCGATCGAGTTTGGAAGAAGGAGCGCAAACAGAAGAGAGTGAAGACGCCCAACGGCAACGGTCAGGGAAAACCTGACGCCGCCGGTGGATCCAACTCTGCATTACAGCCTAAAGCTCCCAACCCCCAGAGGCAGCAGGCCGGTCCACCACAGAGCAGGCCGTGGCTCCAGGCTGGAGCTCCGACAGTGGAGGGCCCAGCACGGAGCCAGAATAACCAGAAAGGTCAACAGGGCCTATCGGGCGGCCAGGCGCCTAAAAACAACCAGAAGATGCAAAACGGCCAGAAGGGGCCGGGCAGCGTGGCCGGTTCTCAGGTGGTGGGGGGGTCACGGGTGAGCAGCCAGCACGCGACCAAGTGGAGACGGATGCAGGAAAATAAGAAGGGACGCAACAGGAGGACCCATGAGCTTCAGAGACCCCCGCGTAGCGTTTGAGAAAAAGCACAGAGATGCACACATGCAACCAGATCGACACACACAAGCACAAACCCTGCGCATCCACACACATACACACAAGCACATTCTATAGATTGTGTATCCAACGTATGATTCAGTGACCTCGCCGTAACAACAGCCGAACGAAACCCCATTAAAAAAAAAAACCCATACACTTTTAGGTAGAAATACATGAATTGCACTCGTGTAACAACAGTGAAGCTGTCATTCAAAGACGCAAACACAAACGCACATAACCTGCGAAGAGGGCAAAGACAAACAGAGGACTGAAAGACTGAGATGCAAACTGTAAATGTGTGAGGACGTGGCTGGTTGCCTGGCAGACACTTCAACCTCCTGTACATAAGCTACTAAAATAAGACTGGGACAAAAATGTTTAGTGAGGTGTTTGTTGGTGAGCAGATGGACTTCATATGCTGAGAGGACAGTTGTGGAGACATTAATAGATACACGGACATTTATGGAAGCAGAGATGATGCATTTACTGCAGCCTGCTGCCCTCTGTGACCTGAGCATGCAAACTGCAACATAGTGTACATGGAATGGATTAAAAAAAAAAAACTCTCATTAAGGAGAAAAGAACTCTCATCTAGTCTTTCAAGTCAGGACAGACAACAGCGCCCTTGAAGGAGAAAAGGTTGCGCTTCACCCGGAGGTGTGCGCAGCTTGCACCAGTGGCCCTCAAACCAGAACATTATCACATGCAAAAAAAAACTGCAGAGTCATGCCGCGGCGGAGAGAACGTGCTTCATCATAACCCTCTCCACCCGAGGCTGGGAAAGCATCGTGCATGTTGTTGTCAATCAATGTTTTAATAAGCTAGTTATTTCATTGAACTCTAGAGGCTTTTTTTTTTTTTTTTTTTTTTTTTTACACCCTACCTTAAAAAAAAGTTACATTTTTCTTTTATATTTACTTTCCTTTCCAGACCAGTGCTTCTATTTTTGGGGGCAAAAAAAAAAAACTCAACAAGCAACACAGTAGTCTCATTGTGCATTATCCCTTCTGCTCTCGAGGATTCTGTGTAACTTATTATGTTGTTGCTTTTTCTGGGATTTATAGAATCTGGGCACGAATTCCAGTGGTAGGCTACGCTAAAAACCCAGTCTGAAGTGGACTGCCAGTTGTTTTGTGTACATATATACAACAAACTTAACTCTCTGTGTATATACAGTACATATACAGTACAAGAACACCACTTGATTATTATTTATTGCTCATTGTTTTGTGAAAGGGTTGCATTTATTTTTGATATTATGGTATTTTTGGCTCATCACTATATTGGAGAAACAGCTGCGACAGCAACTTTCGATGGACCAACTGGCTGAAATTGTGTCCCCTTTTTGGGGATCAAGGGTTGACTTAAGTTTCACAAGTTCAGGGGTTTGTGTCATTAACTAAATCCCACTAACGATAAGCACAATTTTTGTCTCTTTTGACTTCCATAACAGATGATTTCATTTTTTTCCTTTCTCCCAAATCCATCCAACATGTCTTTCTTCATCCAGTAGCCATTATGTGTAAGATAATTCCCCAAAACTGAAAAACATTAGCTGTGAATCTCTGTAAGAAATAGTGGAGAAAAATGTTAAATCTAGTCTGAAGGAGAAGACGCGTTATACTGCATGTGAATGCTACCTACAGTAAGTGCATCTTTTTTATCGTCTCTTTACGTGTTTTGTGTGAGAGGTAAAGTTCCCTTAATGCAAGGTGTGAATTACTTCTGTCCTTTTGCCAAAACAGTGATATTAACAACTCATGATACTCTGGCCAAAGCTGTGTAAGATCCAAGCTCCTTAATCTTCGACTCAACAATGGTACCCACCCCCGTCTCTCCCCCCCTCGTCCCCCTTAATACATGACAAGAGTAATGTGTCAATGCAATAAATTAGAGCAGATCGTGTTCTCTACCAAGACTCCAAAGTTCGGTGTGTCCCTGATTTTGGGTCTCTCCCTCAAGGTTAGAAAAGAGAGCTGAAAGTTACCGCTGCTGTAACACAGTTCTTTCTGGCATGCATTCAGTTGTCTAAATAAACATCTCCGTTACCAAAAGAAAAAAAAAAAAAGTTCCTTTGTTCTCATTTCACTCAACAACCTTCTGCACACCGCGTCCTCAGCCTCGTTCTGTTTCATGCACAGTCAGCTTTTAACGACTTCATGTTTGTTGGCATGGTGACAAAAGACATACANTTTTTTTTTTTTCCCTCCCCTCTTCTAAAGGACTACTCCCAGTCCTCTTCCGCAACTGATGAATCAGCCCATTAGATCCCGGAGCAGCATTAGTTAAGATGTCAGCTGCTGTCAATTCACGGAGAGAAATGAAAGTGGAATGTGGAGTGAGAGTGGGAGATGAGGGGAGGAGGAGATAATACAAATCCATTATACATGTGAGCCGCGCTTTTGAAGGTTTCTCTCAAATACCACATTTCTCTCAAGAAAATTACACACGAAAAGAAATGTAAGGCACAAGGCGGATGGGAGCTGTTAATATAGCAATTACATCTCCACCACTGGCCATTATATTTTGATGAGCGCTGTTAAGTTGATGTTCAAGGACTCGGTATTTCTGCTTTATTATGATAGCGCCGGCTGGAGAGAGACGGAGGCGGCAACATGCAGCAAAGGGCCCCGGCTTGAATCGAAGTCATGCCGCCGTAATAAGGATTCAGCCTTGATGGATGGCAGGTGAGCGACCAGGTGAGCCAAGCCAAGAACTCTGTCGCCTGATTAATAAAGGATATGAGAGTTTGAAATGAAAGGAACAGTTGGACATTTTTGGAAATATGGGATAAAGTCTATTTGCTTAACATGGCGCTCAAGTCAGGACATAAAGACCATGAGTCCTGGCTCTGTCCAATGGTAACATCTGCCTATAAATGAAGGTAAAGCTCGTTAATTAAATCGCAGCAACCTGTTTGTGTAATCTGTCCAAAACAGAAAATGTGAAAACAACTAGTTGTGGTTTTACGAGGGGGTTGTGGGTTGGACTATTTCTTGGCTGGGAGCTGCAACGTCCTGCGGTCTCTGCAGGGCAGAGCTGCAATATTGGACAACTTAACACAAAAATAACGTCAAAATCCTCACAATTATAAGACTTAATTTAATGTAATTCTTAACTCAAATGACTCTCTTTATTAACTGTGTCTCCTTTCACTCTATCATTATTGTACTGTTTGTTTTTCCCATCACTTTTGATCCAATGTCACATATGATGAAGCAAGTACTTTTGTGTTTAGAGAATATAACAAAAACAAAAAACCAGAAAGCAAAAACTCTTACAAGCAAAACCAGGAAGTGACTGTGTTTGGCCATGACCACCAGCAAAACCACCATGTGTCATTTTCTGTTTTTGTCAAACAAACATGAGGTGATATAAATTTTTTTTTCATCTAAACCTCTGTGAGAAAGCAAATAACCACAAATGTCAATCTATTCATTTAATCCACAAATGTACTGGCTTGTTCTCCAGAAACATCCTCCACTGATGTGTTTTCATTACCAGCAGCAGCTTGCGTGCAAAACACTGTGGAAAAAGCTGGTTAATTAGCACGAGCTGCCTCCAATGAGCAGAGACAGACAATGACTGGTTTACTCCCAGGAATTAAAACTTCCAAGGAACAAGACATCAGAGAACCGTGACGTGATCTGACTGATCTCTGGGAAGAGCTGAGAGGAAGATGTTCCTTGCAACAACTTAGCAGAAAGTTGCTAAAATCAGGGATGGCAACTTAGACATATAGCTGTTATTATAGACTTAATTATCCACCAACAGTTCTTCCTTGTTCTCACTGTTCTGAGCCGTTCATTTCCAAGGAGGTCATGCTGCTGTTACATCAATCAGCCACTGGACTAGTTTGGAGTTTGGCTTCATGACAGTGACCAGTAAATCCTATTAACAGTCCTGTTACCATTAAAGTCTCCTTCCCACGCCCTTCACCCCAGCACCGGAACAACCTCCTTCGCTTAAAGCCACTGATTTCAGATCCGTCCCAAAATGACAATCTGTACCCTCAAAAGATCACAGGACTAATTTCAACTGAGGCGAACTCTGATTCCACCATTTTAAATCCACTTCAGTCACGACGAGCAGCTGCAGATGAGGACAGGTCATGATGTGTGTGTGTGTGTGTGTGTGTGTGTGGGGGGGGGGGCTGTGTCGCCTCCAGACAGCTGAAGCACGTCATGTGTGATGATGGCTTTCAGCACGCCGGTGACATTTTTTTTTAAATACACATTTCATGTCATAAAATCTCAGAGACAGACGTTAATTCTGTCAGCTCGTCGCCTCTGCACGCTCGTGGCTTCGTGTTGGAAAGAAACAAAAGCGACTTGTGTAACTCCGGCTTTGTGTTGAGTCTCTGAATCAGATGCCTTTTGTGCGTCTTCGGGGAGCGTTATTCACCGAGAAAAATCAGCTGAAGGGAAACTGCCTCTACACGACTTAAGAGCTGCGGCCTATTTCTCACATACTGCAGAAACATCATGTGTGTTTTGTGTAATGCCGCAGTTATACCATCCGCTTCCCTCGCTTGTGTTTGCTCAACAGATGGAAGTATTATGGCTTCTCACGCAGCTTCAGGGGGGCAGCTTGTGGTCGCCGCGAAGGGAAAGCATTCTGAGGCTAAAACGTAGTTTGGCGAGGGATGAATAATTGATTCGGGAGCCATTTTTCTGCCTGTTTGTTTTGTTGTTTCAGCTGATTGCCAGCGAGCCAACTTGACCCTCACATATACAGCAGAGTTACTACATGGAGAGTGTGTAGAAGAGAACAGCTTACAGGAGAGAGGCAGCCTGTGATTGGCCTGTCTCTCAGAAGAAAAGAGGATTAGAGGCACCTCTTATGTCTGTGCATGAGTGCGTCTTTGTCTGTCAGTTGTTTGTGCGTTGGCAGCAGGTGAACCCGAGCGCGCCCTGCCCGTGTGCCGGAGCGCATGCACGTACCAGATAGTGAGATTTGAGTGAGGAAAGGAAGGCAGCCTCTGTGGCTTTAAAGGTATTTTTAGTCTCACGGTGTCTCGCTGGTCAGGAGAAATTGGCGTTGCCGGTGGAATTAGGCGCGTGCCAGGTTGCTAATAGGGATGAGAAAAGGCTCAGTCCGAATATATCAGAAATTAAACGTCACTTGCAAATGCGTCGTCACCCAGGAAGCTGCCTCAGCTCGTCACACACACCTGACTCCAGGGATATACATTAACACTAAAGGTATGTATTTCTTTTTCTGCTTCTGGAGAAGTGGCCACTTGTTTGTGGAAAGAAGAGGGGATTATGGAGTTAAAGCTCCACAGGGGATGTTGCTACTCAACCATATGACAGAGGGAAAAAGAACTGTTGTGGTCTGGTATGTTTGACAAGTAACCATAGGAACGTCTTTGGTGAGTTGGCTTATTGTGTAAACCTGTAATTTCAGGGATTCAGGAATTTATTGTTGATACTTTAAAGTTTTGTAGTTGATCTGCTGCCAAAGATATTGCCTTTGTTAGTGTCTTTGCCTAGTACCCCAACCGAGTATTCAAATTTAATGAACACCAAGCAGTATGTGTTATCTGGTTACAAGACTCGAGTTACATCGACCAGGCTACACATCCCACACAGACTGTGAATGTCCAGGAGAGGACTTGATGGTGGAAAGTAACTAAGTACAAATACACTACTAAAGTCCAGCATTAAGGTACTTCCATTTCTCATTTTATACTACTTTATACTTGTACTGCAAATATTGGACATTTACGTCACTACATTTATCTGACAGCTGTAGTCACTGGTTAGATTTGACATTATGAGTATAGATTAAAAAAACAAACTCATAAGCTGCAAAAATACAAAGATATAACCAGCTGTTTGTGACCTTTATGACTTGTGATCTCCTCAAAAAAAAAAAAAATGTCTATACATGTTCCATCAAAGAGACATTTGCCCTCTGAGATGTTTCATATCAATAATATTTGGCCCCCCATAAATACACTCTGTTACATATAAAGTATATAAAGTAACACTAACACACTAACACTTAAATTCCATTTACATGCTGCTGCTAATAATGTCATATATAAAAAATTTTCTGCAGAGTACTTTTACTTTTGATACTTACTAATAATACTTCTGTGCATTTAATGAAGCAGGATCTTGAGTGCATCCTTAATTAGAATCAGAGCACTTCTCTTCAAACCCTGAATACATTTCAATCACAGATCAAATTTTGTTTACTTTGTGATAGAAATATGCTCAAAGGGCCCTGACAGCATCGTGCTACTGAGTCTCCTCTGTGTGCACTCTATGCAGGTGTGAGCGTCTGTGCAAATCGCTGGGTTTTGCCACAGAGAGAGCTCGTCCCCAGGCCTGTGTTTGATGTCGTGTGTTTACACCTGTGTGTGTTTGTGTGGCTGTCCCTCCGTCCGTCTGTCTGTCTGTCTGTCTGGGTGACTGTGTTTGCTCTGCATGGCTGGACTCAGTCAGTGTGTTTATGTGAATGTGTGGGTGAGACAGAAATAGAGAGAGAGCGAGAGAGAGAGAGAGAGAGAGAGAGAGAGAGAGAGAGAGAGAGAGAGAGAGAGAGAGAGAGCATGCATGTACGAGCTGCTTCCGCCTCACAGCGTAGAGACAATCGGGCCACGCTTCAGCGATCAGTGGGAAGAAGGGCAGAGCAGTCGCTACACTACCATCGTTTATCACTGAAGACAGAAACCGAAACTCACCTCTGCCTACACATGCACATACACTAAGGTGAGGAGGAGGAGGAGGAGGAGGAGGAAGAAGACTGAGAGGAAAGATGGAGACAGCTATAAAAAAAGGAGGCACGTCTATACATAGGAAAGCCAAGGAGATGGAGAAAATATTCTAAATGTGCAGATGAAGAAAGTAGAAGTGGGGAAGGAGGACTTGGCTGGGAAGAGAATAAAGCATGGAAGGGAAACGTTGGGATGACAGTGGAGGTGGGATCTGAACCCTGTGGCTGCAACACCCACCGATGTCACATAGAAACCATTCTCCCTCCTCTTGTTTGACACTTTGAGAAATCTGCTTATTTTCCGTCTTGGTGTGAGTTACATAAGAAAATATCTGTAAGCTAAATACGGCTTGTGCAAAGGAAAGAAAATGTGACTGGCACCTCTGTTCAACGCGTTACATTTTGTTTCTTTAATCCTAAATGTCGTGGTTTTTGAGGTGCACTATTTCTCAGCCGGGTGCAGTGACTTCCCATAAACCCTCTAAAAACCACAACATGTCTTTTCACACTGTCAAAGCTCACTAGAACTTATTGTTTTTACAGTATTAAAGCTGTTTTTGCAAGAAATAGTCCAGCACATAACCTTTCACAGATAGAGCCAGGACATGGTTAGCTTAGCTTAGCATAATGACTGGAAGCAGGGGGAAACAGCTAGCCCGGCTCTGTCCAATGGTTGTAAATCAGGCTACTGGCACCTCACCATCTGATTTATTTAATCTGTGCAAATTGGATTGGATTCTGGATAAGTGACTTCCTGAAGTCCAAGAAAAAAAAAATACACCACCAAACTACAAATTGGCTTGAGAAAGAAAATGTTTGTCAAAGCCTGAGAGGTGCAGGTAGGTAGATTTAGTTACTTTTGGACAGAGTTATGCTAACTGTTTCCCTCCCCTTCCAGTCTTTATGCTAAGCTAAGCTAACCTTCTCCAGCTTCAGTTACTACGCAAACATGAAAGCGGTGCCAATCTTCTCATTTGAATCCATGAGCTCATTTCCCAAAATGTCAAAAGCTCTTTTAACAAAACATGAAAACATTAATTGTAAAATGAGCCCTATATATATATTTTAAAACCAAACAGCACATACAGTAGAGAATCCCCTGGTATCTAACATCCTACTTTCATGAACTGTCATCACATATAAATCTGATTTAGATGACGATCTCTAGTGTCACATGGTCCTCAGTGTTTCTATTCAGAAGCTTTTCCATGTAGTAAAAAAAACAGATGAGAAAACATAAACACTGGTCTTGAGCTGTGATCCTCTTGGTGCAGATTGTCATCACCCTGTCCTCCCCTGCACCCCTGCCCAGGTACTGAGAGCTCTGAGGCGGGGGGGCACAGAGGACACATCTGCCCCACAGCTCCACAGACAGCACAGCAACGAGCTCTGGCTGTCACACCGCAACACATCTGCTTGACACACAGCCGAGCCGACGTATTTTAATATCCTCCTCGCTGGATGTGCTCGTGCATATTCTGAGCACAGTGCAGCTAAAACACACTGTAGGTTTTGCAATTCAGCATGTGGGCTCATGTAATGTAATTGTACTCCATCATTTAGTTCACATATTACTGCACGTGACGGTATACTTTAAAGATGCAGCCTTTTCATTAGTGATCTTTCGAACCAAGCTCATTTCATCGCACGCTGCGTTCTGCACGATAACACCAGCAATCACTTCTTCACAAGAGGAGAGGAGATAAAGAATTCATTGTGATTTATCTGGCTGCGGTCGACCTGATATTCCCACACGCTTCTGCCAGCCTTCAGCCGCACATTAACATATAAGAGTTTAGATATGGAATGAGATATCCTGCAACTGCCAGCTGAAAAAAAAAAAGAACAGAGCATATAAGATATTATTCATGCTATGAGTCATCTGAAGACCTTCGCAGATGTCTTATCTGTGTTTCTGAATATTTCATCAATTTCCTCTTAAATTAGAAATATTTTGTATCTTTCTGTAATCTTTTGTTTTTTGTTTTTTGTATCTATGAACTGAATGTCAAGTCCTGGATGGATACACACACACACTCACACACATGGAGTTACTTATTATAACATAAAGTATGAAAAGCATTTTTTTTTAGCTGTGGCCATATTGAGGAGATTTTCTACGTGTGATGTGTGATCATACAGTATATATAACCCTCCACGAGTCTTTTGCTGGAGCCCCAGATACTTGACCCACAAACAGTGTTTACAACTCTCTCCTGCTCTCTCTGCTTTAAAATCACGACCATAATAAAAGACCAAAATAAAAGCATGGCTGACCCCACCTGTCCTCTCTGCTCTGCTCTGCTCAGCCGTGACTCTTTACACCAACCAAACCCACATCTCACAAACACATTCAGTCGAGTTGGTCGCCTTTAAAAACATATTTTCCTCCGCTGATGTCTTCTGATCACCTGTCAGAGGCGGAGCATGCGCACTGAGCTGAGAGGCTGCTGAGGGAGCCTGCGTCAAGAGGACCAGAGTTACGTAGGAGAGGGCGGAAGTGAAAGAAGCTTGGTGTCAATATAAAAGCTTTGACACGCGATATTGCAGGTTGAAATGAATGCAAACGCGAAATTGTATTTTAGATTTATTTTCCAGTCTTTTTGATGCATGCATGCTCTTTGAATTTTTGATTTTAATTGGATGCGCTCCATTAAGCAAGGGAGGCGTTGACTTCAATTGCACAAAACTGAAAACCTGCATTAATTTAAGCTAATTAGGATTTTATTTTGGAAAACCTATCGGAAACCACCTTCAGGGGCTGTGATAGTAAAACAGAGACCCCCCCTCCTTCCTGACGGAGAGCTGTGGTGACTGTGGTGTGCAGCTGCAGAGATGCTCGACACAGAAAAAGCAGAAGACACGATGGGGATGGAAAAACAGCACCGAGAAGGGAAATAAGCAACATAAAGGAACTGTCTGAGATGATCCGAGACACCGAGAGACACCGACTCCTGCGCGCGCTCTGGACATAAATACGATTGATCCGACACCGGGGAACGGGAGGGGTCGATCATGGGGAACGAAGCGAGCCTGGAAGGAGGCGAAGGGCCGCCGTCGGGGCTTCCTGAGGGGCTGGCACCGGACGGGAAGGGCGGCTTCGTCCGGGTCCCCGAAGGAACCCCGGTGAACCTGAGCGAGCTGAGCGCGGAGGAGCGGAGGCAGCTGGCGGCGGCGGTGTCAAGGGCGCAAGGCAGGCAGCCCGGAGGAGCCTCGGCTGCACGAAGGCAGGGCTTTCTACACCATTTTTATCATGCATTTACAGCCCGACAGCAGCCAGGATGTGATGCATGAGAGAGGAAGGGGTGGATGTGTTGTTTGTGTGCAGCATCGTTTTGGAAAGAGGTGGTTCACGCCCATTTTAATCTCTCCCCCCCACCCTCCTCCTCTCCTCTCCTCTCCTCTCCATCACCATCACAGCCGCCACCAAGTAAACCAGTCCATCCTCACATCTCACTGTCATGGATCAACATCTGATCATCTGCATCACTGGAAAAAGATCAGTCCTCTAACACTGTCTCGGCATCAGTACATGAAATCTCTCTTTGGTTGTATCTGCTGTTTTATACACGGATGCACAACCACTATTATGATGATTTTGTGCGAGATTTGAAAATGTGAAATTGGTCTGATTGTTTGGTGAGATCAGTGCGTAAGAGACACACCTCCAGTATTTGTGCGAAATTTCCGAAATGCCTGCTGGGTAAGAAAATCTGTCGTGCCCAGTGTGTGTGTGTGTGTGTGTGTTTTTCCATCCATCTGAACGACGCCTTGACACCCATCACAACCTCCACCTCCATCATCTGTTCATCATCTCTAATAGTCACAATCAAACCATCTATTTCTACTAAACTGGCCTCTTTAAATGTCTGTGTTATAGCTTGGGGGGGGCTGAAAGAAGAAAACAATAAGCTGCCATCTTCATAATGCTTCACATTCTAGTTATATAATCCTGAAATGTTCCTCAATATCTGATAAGTAATGACATGGTGTGCTGTGCTGATAATTGGCTCCAATTGGGAGAGAAGTGTTATTTATATCTGAGCTAAAGATGGGGGGAGGGGTGCATCAATATTTATATGACTATAAATAGAACAGCAGTGTTAATGTCATCACTCGCAGACTTCCCTCCTGCTGCTGTCTGATTATTTTTTCAATGCAAAAGTGCAGGTTTTAATTCTGTTCTTGAGGCATCAGTGTTGGAAATGTTGGCCGGTCGCTGTCCACGGTGCTGAAATCCACGCTGCAGTGGATGCATTGCAACTATCTGCTTATAATGTTTGCAGGGCTCTTCTCATTGTAAAAAGAAACAGAACCCAAATGTCTTCATTGCACATTAAACTTTACTGCCTGGGAATGTCAGACACAAAGCAGCAGAAGTAACTAGTGAGTCTAAATGTTGCACACACATCATCACAAAAACATTACCCAATCATTAGTGCATTTATGCATTTCTCAAAGGATCTGACTTAGCAGTGTGTGTAGGTTGTGTACGTTGCTCAGCCTGAGCTAACAAAGATGTCTCAGCTTACAGCCACGGAGACGAGCGTTCCCCCCTCCTCTATCTCAGTGATCTACACTCATGTCATTCAGCGGTATTCACTTTCCTGTCAGCTTTACCCCAGGGCTGCTGGCTACACATTTGGTGCTCACTGATGTGTTGAAAAGGCCGACGACCACAAAGAGCAAGCGCCGCGGTCTTAACCTTTATTATTAGCACAATGAAGCTTGAGTGGAGGCAGAGTTAGCAAATATCTTAAGCGACATTGTTTGAGATGGAAAATGGATTGGAAAGATTACGTATAACATAGTGGGCAGTGACTCTGAATGGTAAAGTGGATGATAATTGTCCAAATCACACCCACATCTATAGCTGAATATAAATAATGTTTTGGAAAAAGAAACAGTTTCATTTCACCATTAATCTTAAATACACATCCTTGTTTAATGTGATCTCATTTATTGGTTCTCATATTCATGATGGACAGATGCTTTGTTAATGTCGGGCTCATGTTGACATTGTTTTAGAGAGTATTAGAGTTTGTGTTTGATTTGATTCAGCTGAGAAATATTCAGAGACTTCATGTTATAGTGTCACATGATCACCACCAAACAAACTACAATCACAAATTAAAGGGTAAGGTGGGTATTTTCAGGACTTTAACTCCTTTTACCTGTCAGGTCTTTTATTTTCCCACCGGATCAGCTGAGAGTTGATGTGGACCTGGTGTATAGGATTTTCTCACACTGTCAAAGTAAACACAAATGAACAACAGCAACAACAGCTGTGCTAACAAGAACTATCTCTTTTCTTTTTCTCTCTTCCAGACCGTCAGAATCTGATGCCCAGCAGCGTACCCAGCAGGTAGGGGCCTCCAGGGGCCCGTCAGGTCTCAGCAAGAGCCGCACTGTAGACGCCTTCAACCAGGGTCCACCTGGCAGGCCCTCGCCGGGCCGCAGCCCCTCATCCCTCAGCCTTTTTGAATCCAGATTCCGGCAGGAGCCTAAAGACCCAGAGACGAAGTCATCCGGCATGTTTGGCTCCAGCTTCCTCAGCGGGGCCAACCCGCTCAGCGCCGTGTCATCCATGACTTCCTCTGTCTCCTCCTCCATATCCTCCATGGGAGATTCTGTCAACATGCCCAAGTTTGGGCTGTTTGAGGAGGAGGGAGATGCTCCTGCAACGCCCGAGTCCAAACAGGGAGGGAAGCCACCAGGCAAGGGCCCTCAGCAAGGGCCCGGTCCAAAGGGGCCACAACAGGGAGGACCGCAGAAACAGGGCCAGGGCCCTCCTGGACAGGGGCCAAAACCAGGGCAAGGACCCCCTGGGCAGGGACCCAGGCAAGGTCAAGGACCACCAGGCCAGGGACCCCCTGGCCAAGGACCCCCTGGGCAGGGACCCAGGCAAGGTCAAGGACCACCAGGTCAGGGACCCCCTGGCCAAGGACCCCCTGGGCAGGGACCCAGGCAAGGTCAAGGACCGCCAGGTCAGGGGCCCAAATCAGGCCAGGGACCCCCTGGGCAGGGACCTGGACCCAGGCAAGGTCAGGGGCCACCAGGCCAGGGACCCCCAGGGCAACAAGCCCCTAAACCAGGTCAAGGTCCACCAGGTCAAACTGGCAAACAGAGTGGCCCTCCCCAGCAAAAAGGTGGGCCCCCTCAACAAGGCCCTGGGAAACCTGGACCCAAACAGCAAGGGCCACCAGGCCCCGGGGCTCATCCTGGAGAGCCAGCTAAGAGCGGAGGGCCTCCTGGTCCGCAGGGGGCTGGAAAGCCTGGAGGTGGACTATGTCCGCTATGTAACACCACCCAGCTGAACATTGGATCTAAGGACCCACCTAATTACAATAACTGCACTGAGTGTAAGAACCAGGTCTGCAGCCTCTGTGGGTTCAGCCCCCCAGACTCAGCGGTAAGACAGTGAACGGTTTCTTTTCTCTTTTTCTTTTCAATAAGGCAACAAGCTTCTCATATATGTGGCTGTCAGGTTCCAAATGATAAATATGCTATGGTCAAACAAAATTCCAGTCTGCTGCCAGGTCTACTGGCATTTATCTAATAATACAGAAGACAGTATGTTATTGATGGCAGAGGGTGGGAAAGGTCACAACTTATTAAGTCTTCTGTGTGTGAAATATCAAAATATCTCATCAGTTTGCTCAGTTCACAATACACTGCAAAAATGTAGCCCTAAAGCTAAACTACAAAACAGAGTGGAAATTATCAAAAGTGGTCAAACTGAGATGAAAAGAATGGAGATTATCGTAGATGTGCACATTTCAAAGAGATAAAACTAAAGGATTTTTAAAAATACAACCAAATAATTTTCCATTTGTATTAATAAGGTAAATACTGTATTTTCACTGTATAGTTGAATCCAGCACTCGTCTGTTAGCAGCATATTGCTCTTCTGTGAGCCTGGCGAAGGGAGTGTATCTCATAAGAGTGGCACACCATTTGAGGAACAGAGGGACCATATGGACCCAGGGAATGTTGATCAAGGTGACTCATGTCATGGCCACAGGAAGATACTGTGCCAGCCTGTGAGGACACTCCGTCACACATGGACGGTAAAGGCTGGTGGGCCATGATTACCGCACAGCAGAATGACTGGTTCCTTCTGCTCCAGCTTCTTCTCAGGATTTGTTACTGTGCAGATAGTACTATGCATTCGGGGTCAGTTGTTTAAGAAATGGATCAGTTCAGGAAGAGGATTTTCTTTGGTTTTTAATTCAGAATAACATCTCTAAAAATGTTTTGCAGTTTCCACTTTACTGTAGTTTAGGTTGATTGAATTGACCCTACCTCCCTTGCACACAAAAATACACACTCTGTTCTGTTTTAGATAGTGATCAAATCGTCAACATTGGCCCTTTGAAACGTTGTGGTTTGCACATAATGGAAACCAAGGAGATCTTGTACTGAGCGCTGTGATGTCACCAGGCTTTTTTGGGAGAAGGTGTTGAGATATAATCTATGGTCACTATCATGCAACATATACAATCCAGATGCATAAATATTATTAGAAGAATTCAAACAATCATGTGCATTTTATTACTCTAATTTAATTAGAAAGAAACAAATAACATAAGAAATGTCATTACTGTCTTAATATAAATATCCCTTTCTTGACAGATTAGTATTTATGGAACTGTTGCCAGATTTGAATTCTCTCATGTTATAAGAAGCAATTTGGCTGAGGAGAACAGGATTCAACATCATTTGAAACACTAATTAATGGACATGTCTCTGAATTTGTCTTTATTTTGCACGGAACAAAAAAATAAAATGTTTATTTTAGACGTTTAATTGGTTCTGCTTGCCTGTGTATATGCTGTGATTACACATGCGGTTGATGTCTGTGCTCATAACAGTGAGGATTTGTTCCAGTCAGATCTAACCCAGCTTTTTGTTTCACGCTCAGGGTAAAGAGTGGCTGTGTCTGAACTGCCAGATGCAGCGAGCGATGGGAGGTATGGATCCCCCTGGCATGACCAAACCCAAACAAGGCTCGGCCCCGCCCTCGCCCCAGAGACAGGCACCTGGCAAGCCTGGCAAGCTGCTGATAAAGCAGCAGAGCACCACCGACCAAGGGTTAACGCCGCCAACCACGCCCAGGCAGAAGTCTCCAGGTGTTAGCTCTCCTGGACCGCTGTCCCCGGGCTCCTCTGTGGGAGGGTCCCCCAAAATTGACCCCAAGACAGGCCGCCCCATTCAGCCAAAGTCCAGTCCCCAGCAGTCTCCGGCTAAAGCCAAACAGGAGTCCAGCTTCTTTGGGGGCTTTGGGGGTATCAGTCTGGGAGGTTTAACAGAAACAGCTAAACCTCCCGCAGCCGCTTCACAAGCTGCCGAGTCCGTTACAGGGAAGCTGTTTGGTGGCTTTGGAGGTTTGATGGAATCGTCGAAGCCTCCAGCGCAGGCTGCACCAAAGCAGGAGGAGTCGGTGGCTGGAAAGTTGTTTGGAGGTTTTGGAGGGTTGACGGAATCAGCGAAACCTCCCGCTGCCGCCTCTCAGATGTTCAGCTTTGGATCGTCGCTCTTGAGCTCAGCCACCAATATCGTCACCGGAGAGGAGGAGAAGGCGGCCGATTCTCCGCCCGGGTCGCCGCCTGACTCCCCCGCTGACTCCGGACCGGGTTCCCCTCCGGACTCTGGCCCCGGCTCGCCACCAGACTCCCCCTTCTCTCCTCCCGGGTCTCCTCCTGATTCGGACTCTGCTCCTGACACCCCGCCTGCTAAGTCCAAGAAACCCCCCAGAACCATTTCTGTGGAGCAGGAAGAGAAGGCGCCAGCAGCCAAACCTGTACCTGCTCCCTCCTCAATGACCAAGGAAAGCTGTCCTCTCTGCAATGTGGACCTGAACGTTGGATCGGCAGACACGCCCAACTACAGCCTTTGTACCGAGTGCAAGAAGAAAGTGTGCAACTTGTGTGGATTTAATCCTACTCCCCACTTAGGAGAGGTAAGAAACCTTAGCAGACCTCCAGCTTCCTGTGCTCTCAACACCCTGCATCTACCAGTAATTTATGCATTCTGTTGTATTTAAATAGAACGCAACCATCCTCTCGATGTTTCATTGAAATAGGTCACTGTAAAGATACCATCAGGAGAGTTTTCAGCTCTGAGCTCCCCCCCCCACACCACCATCTAACAAAGTGCTCTGAGAGGAAGATAGTTGCACTAAGTAGATTCATTTATCCCGTATAGACGCTGTAATGTCCTCTGCACATGTTTGACCACTGAATGAATGGATGTGGTCAATTATGCTGCGTTTGAAAATGCCAGTCTCATTACTATCAAGCCGTCTTTGGCAGAGGGAGCAGCCAGAAATGTGGAGATAGATTAGGTTGTTTAAAGGGACGTCTCATCACCGAAGAGCACTTGAGACAATTGACACTTGACTCTGAAACTGAATACTCTGCATATGTGTGTACAGTATGTGCGTTGATCTGTTTGCCAGTGTGCTCGTTTCGGCCGTGTGCACAGAATACACATCTTCTTATTGACCGCTATTTTTTACATTGTTCTATTTTTTGTATGACACTTGCATGTTGGCTTGCATGTATGAGAGTTTGTGTCAACTCATGACCTAATGATGACGTGGAAACCAAACACTTCTGGCCTGCTTCTCTCCTGAGGCGCGGTGCCTGGTTTTCTGGTGTTAACGTGGTGTTTTGTCTCATATAGAAACAGCATCACAAGACTGTGTTCCCCATAACAGATGGTACTTTATGGTGTAGGATTAGTTTATTATGGGAATAGCGGCCAAAAAGTGCTTTTGGTTGAGTGGTTTCTCAGCATGCAGGCAAAACACATTCACGTACTCTATACTACACCCACGTAATATCCACGTGAAGTATCCTAGTTATTGTTTACATGCCACTCATCTACATGTTGAGAATCATAAGTGAAGCGTGGTTAACCTAAATAAGCCATGGGTCACCTCCAGTATGATGTTTGATTACATCCTCTTGACACGGTCATGTGATTCGCAGTCACGTGTTCGTCAACCAGCAGCTCCGTCCGGGCTTCGCTTCACGTGTTTGCCGCTTTGTTAGCCAGTGGTTTAAGTGTGTCTTCAGTAATCTGCTGTTTATTTCTGGCTCTCTGAGGAGACTTCAGTAACACCGAGTGAAACTAAGCTGGGAATGAACTCCACCTCCACTCTGTTTACAGGAAATGCTCCGTTCTCCTGGGGAATCAGCTTTTATTTTGTTAAAGTCTGGCAAGGGAGTCTTGGCTCGGCTTGAGGAAATAAATCGGCTACTTTCCTTTACATTCTATAAGTGTTACACAGGTATGCAGGTGAAACCAACAAAATGTAGGAATGAACAGATTTCATATGTCAGTACAGTGTAGTCTGTGAACTGTCATAGGAACAATTTGATATTTTAGAAATATGCTTATTTGTTCATTGGGAGTTTGATGAGACACGTTCATGTCTTTCTGTTAAACATAAAGCTACAACCAGCAGCTGATCATCTTAGTTTATCAGTAACACTGTAAAGAAGAGGAAGCATATTTCACATTTCAGTATTTTCCATAATGTCAAACTATTCCTTAATCAGCCTTTTGACATGCCAGTATAGTGTGTATCCTGCACATTGAAAAGCTAGAATGAGATTCATGTTGATGGTACTTTGATCTTCAACATCCTGAATGTAGTTGTGGTGCATGAAGTAAAAAAAGCCCCTTCACACTGTAAAGAAATTTCGTGAATGAACGTTTTTCCTCCAGCTGAGCAGAGGATAAAATAATTCACTTGTGCAGCTCCTCTAGACTTTTCACGTTATCAGGTCAAACGGATCAAATTCTGATAGTGAAACGAGTCATTTAGTCGAGGTTGTAACGCTCAAGTCTCTCTGGCGAGTGTGCATCATGTGGTGTTGTAATTACAAGCTTTGGCCACTATGTCAAATTGGCTTCAGAGGCCACTGCACGTCCTGGGGGCTTGGTTTTCCATTAGT
The DNA here is from genome assembly GCA_037975185.1 of Centropyge bicolor. Lineage (NCBI taxonomy): Eukaryota > Metazoa > Chordata > Actinopteri > Pomacanthidae > Centropyge > Centropyge bicolor. Next base: position 7,985,372 of record JBBMOC010000004.1, on the reverse strand, counting down.
GATAAAACTGTCCCCCCACAGTGCGACAGTGGAGTTCCAAAACAAGATGGCCACCATTTGTTTACAGCAGTGACGGCACTATTAAAGAGTGGAGTTCTTCTAAGTTTTCCGATTCTTGTCCTTTTCTGCGCCTCTTAATTGCGCCCGCTTGCTGCGATAATGAGGAGCCAAACTGCACAATCACTTAATTGAGGCCAAGCATGGAGAAAAATGTAATTAAGCTGGAGAGATGGGCGTCCAAGAAGCCACTGATGCTCTAATTGGATATAGATTAGTCCTTTGAACACCGTCCTGTCTTAAAGCCAGGATGGTCAGCTCGGTTTTGTTTTGAGAAGAAGAACTAGAAATTGGTTCAAGAAGGCTGAATCATTTTCCACTCATCCAGCACTAAATACAATTATTACTGGGACTAGAATAGAAAAAGTAAAGTCTTAAAACAGGAGTGCCTTATGGAATAAGGCTGACTCGCACAAATGCACGACACCTTGGTTGAGTCATCTACCCCCCCCTACGTACTGTGCCTCGCTTCTTTGTCATTCGCTGTCACAGTGTCGGCTGTCAGTAGGGGTTCGCTTGCTGACGCATGAGAGTGGGTCACAGTGTGTGTACCTGAGTGTGCGAGTGGGAACTGAACAGTATGTTTTATTTGCAAGACTTTTGAGTTAGTCGCTGCAAACTGGGCCGGCTGGCGTGAGCGCTGTTTTCACTGGATTTATTAAAGCTTAAGTTCTGTATGTCGTTCCATTGAAACAGTGAAGGTTGAGAGTGCCTGTATGTGTCAACACGTGTGCGTGCGTAGGAGTAATCTCTGTTTCCTAAAAGGATTTAAAGGGCAGCGGGAGGCCTGTCATTTCTGTCGAGGCCTGATCCTGGACTCGGGTGTCTCATGACTCACCTTCATGGTTTTTCTCTGTCTTTCCTTTCCATCACAGCTTCCATCTAATATTGCCTGTGCTGATTTTTTTTTGTCACCCTTTCTCAGAATCATCTCTGTTTTATGTCTCTCTATCCTTTAATCTTTATTTATCTTTATAAGACCTAGAAGAGACTCACTTAACGCCGGCAGTTTTTTGGTGCTTATCCTCCTCTTAAACACAGGCCTCTCTGTGTCACACTCTTCCTCAGTAGTGCTATCCCTTTGCTTTCCTCACTGTCGCTCCCTTTGATGTAGGGGAAAGTCTGCAAATGTGTGTCTGCGTCTAGCGCCGCTCGGCGATGTTGCTGTAGCTCAGACTCCATGTCATGTTGCCCTTATCAGTAATGAGTGTGCTCGTCGGAGAAGTCTTACGTAAAATGGGAGAGGCGCCACTTTGCTAACAAGCACGAATCAAAGAATGCAAACTAAGAGAGGAGGCTGCAAGCGCCACACACACACACGGACACACTGCATCACCTACAACGACTTCATGTCACCTTTCTTACCAAACTCATAGCTTCCCCATGTTGAAGCTTAATAACAATCTGTGGTTCATTTAACAGCCTGCAGCTTACGATCCAATCATAGATACGGTGATGAAGTTAAGGTCGAATGCACCTGTGCCCAGTTTACTCTGAAAGTCTGACGTAAATATTAACCAGACCGAATGTTTATTTTTTTAATATCAGTGTCTTTTTATTTACACTGACGAATGAGTCATTTATAATGATGCTTGACTGCAGGTTTACGGTTTACTCACCTTTATATTTACCTCCACATTACCGCAGGTATACAGCCAACAAGGTATTTTACTCACTAGAAGATTGTGTTATACTTGAGCTAATATGTCAAATGGCCCAGGCCTTAATTATTAAACACTCTAAGTCTGTGAGTAAGGAACTGAAATGCTTCATTCCAAAGCTCAGTTATTTTCCGATGTAAAGCCTCAAAAATATCTATAAACAAAGATCATTAAATGTTTGATGAACTTCAAGTTAGAAGGTAGGTTTCACGTCGGAGACTGGAAAAATGCAAATGCAATTCAAAGTGCAAATGTAACGTGTGCCAAAAGCTATTTTATTTAAATGAGTAGTTTTGGGAAATGCACTTATTTGCTGTCTTGGCGAGACTTGCATGAGAAGATTGATACCACTTTAATCTCTCCACAATTAATCACCTTAGCATATCTAACCTGTCTGTGTCCAAAGGTAACAGGATCAAGAATCTACTTTGTTCAATCCGTACAAACAGCTAATTGCATTTCCCCAGAGCCCACAGTGACGTCTTCAAATTGCTCAGGACAAGCGGCAAATCCTTACATTTAAGATGCTGACGTGGCATTTCACAATTTTGCTTGAAAATGACTAAAACGAGTAAATAATTATCAAAATAGTTGATAAGATGATTAATTCTCTTTCGACTGACTAATCGATTAATCAGCTAAATGTTGCAAAAATGGACTAATCAATGAGCAAACTGTCAAATCAAATCAAATGTCAAACGTCTTGTTTGCACTAAAAGTTTAACCATTTATTTTAATGCTTGTTTCTGGGTAAGATTGTAATCATGCATGGCCTGGGTTTAGGCCTGTGACTAGAGTTAAAGCTAGATGTGTTCTCCGGTGAACGCATGTAAGTAAATGTGACATCAATATGGCTGCAGATGTGTGTTTGCGCATGCATGTTTATGCTGTTAGTCCCAGCGCATGCTCATGTCTGTAAGGCCTGATACGCTAACACGCGCTCACTACATGGTATTTCCTGATTCTTCCTCCCTCATTGTTATTCTGTGGTCGTGCACACAGAATAACAATGCCCACCCACAGTCTGCGCCCTCCCGAGTCTGCACTGGCAGATAAAGGCTTCCTCCGTGGTCATACATGCAATACACACATATCCATGTCGAGTACAGCAGCAGCCTCTGGTGTCGTCTGACTGTCACACACACATACAGTCAGGGCCCACTCACAATCCTCGCCTGGTGTATGTTTGTTATCCTCTTTACATAATCGCATCTTGCATACCCAGTACGGATATGATTTTGTTGTTCTATATTTTTTTTTTTTTACTGTAGTTTGATTCCAGTTTATGTGTAACTGGTCCATACAGTCCAGTTGCCTCACAGCTTGGCCATCACTTGCCCAGGAGGCTGAATTGTACAAAAATAGTCACAGCCACAAAAGAGCCACAAAGGGGGGGAACACAAGCTACTGCAGGGCATCTCTCTCTCCCTCCCTCTCTTTCTCTCTTGTTCTCTCTGTCTCTCTCTAGGCTCTTTTGTGTTCCCTCTTTCATATTTCGTCCCTTTTAAAAGGGTCTTTCGGCTGCAGCAGGCAACCCACAGAGTCCCCCCCACGGCCACCTTGGAAGGCTTGAAATGGATGGTATTTTTAGACATTAAGGTGTTTGTGTGTGTGCGCAATGCTCGGTCTGTAGGAGAAGTGTTTTGGTTCCTTTGCCAGTGTGACTGCTGGTACATGAATATGAATATACTGCATTATATTCATGCATACATAGACTAAATGATTACTCTCTCGTTCACCATCTTCACCAGCTCCTGGATCTTGTTCAAGACAAGTGGTTTAACATTGTTTCAGAAAAGTGCTACGATTGAATTGGAGTCTGCAATCCGCCTCTCCTCCTCCTTTTTATACAGCTCCCCCTCCAGCTCCTCTCCAGAATGATCTCCAATTATCCCCTTTCTAACTTACTGGTGCCTGCATGCTTAGCAAGAGCCGCATTTGAGCCACTGAGCCTTTAGTGCCAAGAAGGAGGGGGGGGACAAAAGCCAAGACATGGTGTGTGCCAGCACTGAGCCCTGATGAGACTGAGAGGCAAGAACAGGCAGGCGAAGACACACGGACGCTCGAAAACACACACATCCTGGCACTGGCACTTGTCTTGTTAGCACAGGCTGTTGTACTTACATCCTGCTCTCCCTCTCTCTCTCCTCTCGAACACAGGTTTTACTAGAGTTGAAAAAGGAAGTTGGCTTCGTGGATCGAGTGACTCTCACTTCCCCCCATAAAAATTGATATTCAATAGGTGAGGCCAACAGCAGCGGCCGGATTAGGAAACGGCTTCACCTCCAAAAAAAATCATTTCCGTGCATTAAAAAAAACCTGAGAGGAAAGTGGATTAACTTTTTTCTCGCCAACTTTAAAGTGGTGCCTTTCATCCTTATTGGAGAATATAGAAGTACAGCTGGAAGAGTTGTTGGATTGACAGATTGTGAGACATGTAGGATCCTTGTCACAAACCGCCCTTGTTTATTCAGTCACATTTGTATAGTAAAGTTTATAATCAGCAAATGCCAAAGTACAAAACATACATTTTCGATCATGAAACGACCAAAGACGCCCAGACAGGAATAACAGACACACAGACAGATTACATGTGAAATGTGGGGTGGAGGAGGACAGCCCCGAAACAGAGGACAGAAGAGACAAGAGCGAATCCAGTGACAGAGAGAGGAGTCCAGCAGGGGAGTGGAGAGGATGTGGGGGGGGGATGTCACATAGGATATGGGTGCCAGCCCGTTCCGCCCTGAGCGCTGCAGACCATGACAACCTGACTATTGTGGTTTGCTTCAGTGCTCGTGACTCACGCCTCTGAGTCACATAAGCGGCACCTATAGGCATAATTTCCTGTCAGACAGAAACATGTGATGAAGCAGGAATTGTAACATCGTGCAAGATTTTGCGAGAGTAAAGGAAGCGGATTGAACACAACAGTGGTTCTATGTGGCATGTGGCTGTGTTGATCTGGTTCGAGACTGTGAGGCTGAATTGCATCTCTGATCATTGTACTTGATAGAGTAGAAACGTTCTTTTACCAGAATTAAATGATTTGAAGAAAAACATCTAATCGCAATTTTCTAATGTTTTCTATAAATTCAACTCCAGACATGTGGAGTTTATGTAGTTTTAGAAAAGATAAACTTGTATTGAGCATTATCACACATTTGTCTTGTTTCTACATGTAGAGAATTTGATTGACTTTTTTTTTTTTTAGCTTAACCACTTCAGAGCTCAACATGAATACTTTAGCATACAAACATAATGATGGCATTCAAAAGTGTCATAGCATTTATGGAGTACAGCTACATGATTGCTAAGTCATGGTAATAATTACAAGTGCTGAGACAGAGTGTTGCATGCATGTTGTTTTCTGACAACGTTTGATATCTGATTGAAAACCTATAATCACTTGTATTCTTTTATTAAATATGTGCTTTGTCATGTGAAGCTACAGGAAACAGTTGGGTCAGTAATATGAAGCTGATCCAAGCCTTTTCTTGTTTTCTTCGTGCCGTTGTATTTGTGCACATGTTCAGTATTTTGGGGAATGAACCCATTTATCAGCACATGATGCAAACTGACACGAATATAGTAAATAATCATTACTCAAGCTAACAGACACAGCCCAGGCATATTATCGCCCTGGTGGCTGTTTCTGTCTCCACCAGCTAACTTTGTCCGCCTGCCATTTGGCACATGTGGGGGGAAACAGTAGGTTCATGCGTGAGCTGGCTGCAGCTGGAACAAGATGAACAGTGAGGCTGAACCATACAACCAAAGCAGTGAGCGAGCAGATGTTTGCTGCATTAAGCTGCACGGTTGGATAATGATCCTGTAGTTTCCTCACACAACCAGCTTTACATTATATGAAGTCGTTTGATTAATTGTTAAAACAGTATTAATTCTTTTATTCTAATAATCACCTTGTGACGTTGATATGATATTTTTTAAAGACATGCTGATGAATTGACCTTTAAACAGGGACAGATATTTGAGTATTCATTGTGGCATCCCAGACTGAATACGCATACATTTATTTTGCTGTACGGCTCTTTGGAAAAGTGCCCATTGTGTGACATATGATATGTAAGATGACTAAAGGACTTAGAAGCCTGAGCCAACAGTTTGTTTTTAAACCCAAGATGCTTAATTGCCATTGACAGATAAAAGAAAAGAAAATCCTCGAATGCCTCAACTTCTCCTGTTTTACATGGGAAGCTGACACGTGCAGACAGATTATGAAGTGGGCCGCAGAAAAACAAACACAGATGCAGACAGAAAATGCCCTGAGACAAATGTCTGCCTCTCCTTAATCCTAGGGTTCAGAGTCCAGACAGCACAGTCACCGTCTCACACCTTTTCCTTTGTGTCAGATCCACTTTGAAAACTTTCCTCTTTTCTTGCGCTCTTTCTCTCACCTGACAGTTGAATATCAATCCACAATAGAGTCTGACACTCTTGTTAGGAGAGAACAAGAATATTCAGGATCGGGTTTGTCAGTTGTCGGCTTCGAGATCAGTGTGTAGAATTGGATAATTAACTGTTGTTCAACCTTCAGAGAACGGTCACTCTGACAGCTGTGGTTTCCTGCAGCTCTCTGCCTCACTCATATTGGGTTACACAAAGGATCTGACCGGTACAATCGCCGTCCTCTAGTGCCGGCTACTAAGCAGCCGAGGGTTAAAAGTACTTTCCTCAGAGGCTTTTTGACAGCAGCGTTCGATGTATTCAACTTCCCCGCTCGGATTTTCGCTGCTTATTTTGGGATTAAAGCCAGCAATCTCCTGGTCCAAAGCCCAGTCCTCCAACCCTGAGGCCGACGCCGCTCGCCTAACATTTAGCTTCATGATCCAGACGCGAATTACATCAACACATGAGCACGGGTCACTCGAAAAGCACGCGTGCAGCACATCGGTGCCGAGATGGGAACATATATAATGGCGGGACATTTATTAGGACAAAGATCTTTTTTGGCTCGCGAAGGAGCTGATGCTGTGATGTTCTGCAGTGCATTATAATTAAGTTGGCCACTCAGCAAGGCTCATCAATGAGAAAAGGGCAGCGACTTCCAGCCTTTACTTTTAACACTGAAAGGTGACTTATGCAGACTGCAGAAAGGATACTAGCCTTTCAACAAGCATACATATATATCAGCATACTAAGGATTGTATTTCCTTGACGTACACCATATTTGATACATATACTGATGACACATACTGATGCACATATATATGCCTATGGTTCATCAGGATAAACATGTCTATATCATGCATTTATTATATAGAAGCAGTCTCTGCTAAATAATTACATTTCTCATAGAGGAAAATAGAAAATTCGGTGTATTTTCAAATGTTTTGTTAGCATTCATCAGCATATCCAATGAGCAACTTTCAAAGCTCTACACAAGCTGTAGATGTTGTCCACTAATAAAATTACCTTTTGTCTTGGCAAAAATAATATCCATGTATCTTGGAATAGGGATTGAAAACACCGATATCACGTTTAAAGACATTGCTGTTTTTATACATTGTTTAATACTTAGTTGTGGTTTTACAGAGGTTATGTCCCAGAACATTTCTTCACCTGAAGAGGTGACTTTTTTGAGTTGCAACGAGGTTCCCAGATCGACTCCACCTGCTTGAAGGCAGATGTTATTAACTTTGGACAGAGCCAGAACAGCTGTTTCCACCTGTTTTTATAAGTTAGCAGAGCAGGATGATATGTGTAAGTGACGTAAACTCTCAATCTGTACTGTATCATTTTAAGGTCGTTCTCGACAGTCATCATAAAGTGCAGCTTTTCCCGACTGTCTGGCAATTGATTAGCAGATTTACAGGGTAATAATGTTAAGCTTGTTGGCAGGAGCTGGTGTTGAGTCACCTCCAGTTGCCATTAAGCTCCTTTACTTCGACTGCTTCACCCTTTCCTTCACTACATCAGGCACCTTTTGTGCTGCCTTCCTTTCATCCTGTTTGCCTCTCTTTTGTTCTTCCCTGTTTTCTCTTGCTTCTCACGTTATCTCTTATCTTTTTTTCTCACACGTCCTCACATACCCTCTACCTGCTTCCTTCTCCATCCTCCCATCTGACTTTATCCATCTGTTCCGACTCCTCTAGATCCTCTTGTTCTCCCACTTCCACTGCCAGGCTCTGTCTATATTTAGTTGGGTAAAACCCTCGTAGGATCCCTTGTCTTAATCAAAGAGCTGCACCGACCTTCGCAACACTCTAACTCCCAGTTGGAAACGTTAACCATAGATGGGTTACAGCCCATTTTGTCTCAATATCTGGTTTCCGTTTGCGGTTTTCAGTTTTCTTTTCGTGTCCTTGGAGGAAAGTTTGAGGAGGATGCAGAGTTGGAGATGGAAAAAGAGATGGAAACACTCACACTCAATCTGGCCTTATTCATTCAGAAATGTCATGTGGGAAGTGAGAGCGAGTTGTCATTTCCTTCCGAGGTATTTCATGCCTTTCATCCGAGTATATGTATGTCATCAACATCGTCACAAACTCATCTCCGTGGGTGCCGGTGTGTGTCGACTTTTTGGTATCGGCGCACACGTGGTGCCAGAAGACGTCTTCGTAAGGCAGCAATGTGAGCGATTCTTCTGCTTTTATGAATCATCCGTGCTGCTGTTTGCAGAACTCATCACAGCAGACAGACAAAAATACACACAGGCATGTCGCATTTATTTGAACGCTTGCGGCAGGATTGTTATATAAAAATACACCTGTCTTGTTAGTGTTAATTACAAGGCAAGAGAAGAGTGCACCAGTCCCTGTGGATCCACTCTGTGAACGACACTTGTGATCGGTGGCAGTGCTGGTGAGAAATGTAAAATCTGATGGTAAAAGGAAAGAATTCTTAGAAACTTCTAAATTGGGCTGTAACTAATGACTATTGTTATTATCAGTTTGGATAACAACGTTAGTCTGTCAGTAGGTAGGTCGATCGATCCACCCATTGTGCCGAGATTGAGAATTGCTTGACAGCTTTCTGATGGATTGCCATGTAATTAGGTACAGAAATTCATGGTCCCCAGAGGATGAAGCCTAATGATTAGCACCACCATGAGGCTGACATATTTGTATTTTTGCGAAATATCTGTAGTCTGGATTTGTCTCTCACAATTTCTCAAAACTGAAGTTGCTTGTTTTGTCTGGCAAAAGTCCAACACCTGAAGATATTTACAATGATATTACCCACAAATTCCTCATATTTGAATTGCTGGGAGCCCAACTAGTTGGCACTTTCGCTTGATAAATGAATACAGTAATTGATCAGAATTATCTGTATATTGAGTAATCAACTTATCGAATAGTAATAGCTATAGTTCCAGAGAGAAACTGTCAACATGTTTTGCTTTTCCCACCTCTATGTATTCCTGCTATAAAGCAATGTAGAATACCTGGGAAGGTAAAAGCTGTGCACAGACATCTGAAATGTACTGCTTCCTGGGTGTTGAAGACAGAGCTGCCAGCATTCCTTTATTTAACTTTAAATGAAGTCAGGAAGACACTTAACGACTTGATGGCCTTTCAGGGTGATTGCTGTAAAACATGTCAGGAGGAAATATATTGGAGATGGACACTTAAGCAGTGGCAAGTTAGATTAATACCTCTGCTTGAACAGGGAACTTATTCCAAATGAAACAGGGTGATTTAGTTCTGCACAGTAGCTGTAAGAAGCAAAAGTGTGTGTGTGTGTGTGTGTGTGGGGAAGAGGCATTAGAAGCCTTAAGTGTGCCTGTTGTGATAACATCGGTGATGACTGGCTCTGAAGAGGTCGACCAACCGTCTGACTGTTTTTTTCAGCTTCTCGTATCGGCGGCCATCTCTCCGGCTCTCATTGCCTGCTCTCCTTCCGATCGAGCCGTCAAGCTGGAGAAACTCCCATCTCAAGTCCTCCCAGCAGGGATGGATGGGATGGGTCATGTTGATCGAGCATGCTCGTTCACACACACACACACACACACACACACACAAATACACCCACATCTGTGCTGCGTCCATCATCATGTCTGAGGATTAACTGGATTTGTGTCGAGTTGGGAACGTCAGCAAACCTTAGTGATGGAAGGAGCACTGGCATCTCTGTTGTTTTTTTCCGTTTGTTTTTCCACTGGCCTCCTTCCATGTTCCCTTCTCTCCTTCCAGATATTAAAATCATCTCTTTCGTTACCACTTCTTCCATCTTGAGTCGCAGTCTCACATACACTCTCAAATATTTGCCCTGTCAAAACATATTTGCTGCCTTTTTATAGTTGGGTACATGCCACTGAGATGCAGGTGTGTCATTCTCTCTAAAGTGTAAGCCTCCTACTTTGCGCTGAAACACGGCGGCTCATGCCTTATTTACCCCGACTTCTCTGCTGCGACATTCCCTGTCCTCGTCTTCCGTCCTCCTCCTGTCTCCCTCTGTCTCTCTGTGCTTGGAGAGAGGTGGCTTGTCTGGCTTAATATGCAGGCTGCGATCTTCTCCGGAGCCCAATTTTAGCATAAACCCTCCTGTTAAGCCAGGCGAAGGCATTCACAAGAGGGGTGTCACAGAGGAATGTTAGGGCACTTGGTGCAATGTGAAATGAGGTGTTTGCGTCAGAGTGGAGGATGGTTGAAAACATGCTGACTGCTACCTCTTCTGAGACTCACTGTGTTTGTGTGTGTGGCGTGTGAGAGAGATGAGTGTGTGCGGTTACCATAATACATGTTCTGGTCTGGTGTCCCACATTGTGGATGTTTGAACTTTATAGCTACAGTATTTTTTTCTCGAGTCCCGACATGTGGATTGTCTATCATCACTTTAATTTCCACTTAAAGCAAACCCGTACTGGATACTAAACTCCAATAATAGCTGCAGCTCTGGAATTATAGCCCCCAGCAGGGCCTTCAGCCTCGGTATGTTCCTCTAGGGCCTTGTGTTTAAGTGACTACCTGGAAATATACAACAATAATAAAGTAGCCATGGCAGGGCAGATTTAGCAGAGCTCTGAGATGACAGATCAGAACAGCTGCGCCGGCAATGTGTTTGTTACTTGTTCCACTGCAGCAGCAACACCATTAAAATTCGGGGACGACATCCCAGGTGATTTTGAGGAGGAAATTATGGTCAAATTATTGCACTTAAAGAATAAACAGCGCTGAAAACATTCTTTAAATTGACCTGTGCTGAGCTTCAGCATTTGATTAGAGGCGTAATTGGAACTAAATAAGATGTTGAGGGAGCAAGAGTCTTGGGAAAAGCACTTGCGGTTCACTGACTCACACAATCGTCAGGCAGGAAGTACTCATTTTTTTTCAGTCTTGAATGTTTGTAAGTGGTTGAATTAATAGAGTAGAGTTAAAAAAGGGTCTATTGTCATCTTTAAATCATGCATTCGCTTATGCACACAAAGTCATACAGTCATAAAAACACATATACACATTCAAACATAGTCTATCTGTTAAGTCTGCTACATGAAATGTCTCCACAGGTCATCCAACCCTTTCTGACATGCCTTGGTAAACCCCTGTCCCATTACCATGCATTATACATGGGCCTGTCTCTTAAGTCCCATAAATGTAAAAGCTTCCCTTGAAATAGAAGATGTTACGCTGGCGCCTTGCCACAGTGACGTTTTAACTACGTAAAACATACTGTGTCAGAATTAGGAAAATGTGTTTCTAATTATAATTATCTGTCAGGATTTTTTGTTGATTTAGTGGTAGAAATCATTTTGCAGCAAGCAGTTTTAAGAATTCATGTTAATTATGAATAATTTGTTCCTGTCTTTGTCTTACAGAAAGAATGGCTCTGTCTCAACTGTCAGACCCAAAGAGCCATGTCGGGCCAGCTGGGAGACATGCCGCCTCCAGCCATGGCTTCCCCAAAGAAGCAACCGCCTGCTCCTGCTCCCACCTCCACCCCTGCCCCAGCTGCTGTAGATAGCAAACCTGTAGTAGAAGCAGCAGACCCCACCCCACCAGCTCCTGAACCCAAGGTAGTCCCTGAATCCATTCCCACACCTGCATCAAATTCACCTGACGTTAGTGCCCCTCCTCCTGATTGCACTCCTCAGGAAACGCCACAGTCAAAAGAACAAACACAACCATTAGCAGCTGAACCAGTGTCTGAACCTGTAATTCAACCTGAACCAGAAGCTCCAATTTCAGAGAGTGTAGCTGAGAGTGTCCCTTCAACTCCAGCAGTTGAGCAGGACAGCTCTGAGAAAATAGCAGAGGACCCCCCTCAATCTGAGACTGAGCCATGTGATGCTGATCAGCAAACACAAAGTGCATCTGTCAGTGAAACCCCAGCAGTTGAGCAACAAGAGAGTAGTTCTGACAAAGCAGCAGAGGACCCTCCTCACTCTGAGTCTGAGCCATCTAATGTTGAGCAACAAGCACAGAGTGCACCTGTCAGTGAAATCCCAGCAGTTCAACAGCAACACAGTAGCTCTGAGAAAGCGACAGAGGACCTTTCTCTCCCTGTGGAAAGTGAGACACAAAATCCATTGACTGATACAGGTTTAGACAAGACAACAGTCCCTGCTGAGGCAGAAACAGAGCCAAATCCTGAGATTCAGAGTGAGGCTGCAGCTCCCCCAGCAGATAATGAGGAAGTGGAGCCGTCTCCACAAAAGCTTCCAGAGGTGGCAACAGATTCAGTTGAGCCAAAGCCTAATTTGATCACAGAGGAAGTTCCTCCTGAGCTAGACCCAAAGCCAGATTCCACAGTCACAAATGTAAAAGAGGAGAAAATAACAGAGGTAGAACTTGGTGAGGCAAGTGAGAAACCCCACATAGATGAACCTCAAGCTCCTGAAGCTGGTCAAAACCCATCAGATACAGCAGACTCAGGTTTTAATGTTGAGCAAACAGACATCAGTGCAAAACCTGATTCCGATAATGTAGAACGTGATGTCAAGAATGAAATTACTGCTGAAATAAAGGCAGAACCAGAACCAATAATAGAGAAAGAGGGTGCTCCTCCTCCTCCAGTTGAGGTCGTAGAAGACGCAGCTCCTGTAGCGCCCGTTGACAATGTTGAGGTTCCTAAACTTGACGAGACCCAGCAAGAATTAAAACCAGAGCCAGCAGAATGTGTTCAATCTGAAAGTTCTCCAGTCGTGTCAGAGAACAAACATCCTGCCTCAGCTTCAGAGGAGGAAAATCAAGCTAATAAAGTGGGAAACAAACCCACTGAAAATGAGGCGCCTCCTCCACCTGGTCCAACAGATCAGTCTCCTCCTGCTGCTCCAGTCGAAGGAGAAACCAAAGATCTTGAGAAAGCAAAAGAGGAGAGCACTGTTGAAAATGAAGTTTTGGAAAAAAGTGTTGTTGAAGGGGAAATAGCTAAGCAGGAAATACCTGAGACGACTAATGTGGAAATGTCAGATGAGATGAAAATAATAAAGGACATTGCTGAAGAAAAAAATGTTGAGGAGAAAGCTGTTGATAAAGAAACCATTGAGGAGAGAGCTATTGAAAAGGCAGAAATTGAGAATGAATCATCTAATGGCAAAGCCTCTGAAGAGGAGGGAGTTCAGAATAATTCAGCAGCAGAGAGGGCTATTGAGATAAAAGCTGACGAAGGGAAAGCTTTTCAAGAAGAAGCAACTGAACAGAAAACAGTTGAGAAGGCAAATGACCAGAAACCTCCAGAGGAGAAGGTTAATAAAGCAGAATCTAGTCCAGTGCCCTCCTCCACTGACACAGACAATATTTGTCCTGCAGAGAAGAAAGAATCAGAAACAGAAAGGGAGGTAGCTCCGACTGCTGCAGAAGAAAAGATAGAGATAGAAGCAGAAAAAAAGTGTGAACCATCATCTGCTGAGCAAAACCTTGCTGAGACAGTATCACAATCCGAGAAGTCAGAGGAGAAAGAAATGCCTGTGGTCGAAACAGAGAGTGTGGCCCAGAAAGAAGAAAAGCAGACACCTGTAGATACATTGTTGAAAGCGGATGATAAGTCTGAGAATGCACTAGTTCTGTCTGAAGAAGAAGCCAATGTCAAGGAGTCAATGCAAAGTGTAGAAACGGTGTCAGGCATCATTAGTGAGACACAAGTCAAAGATGAAGCCTGTGAGGAGAAACTCATTCGGGATGAGACAGAAGCTGGTTCACAAAAGACAAACAGTGTTGCCGAAAATCAACATGAAACAGAAAAAGAGACGTTCGCTCTGACAGGCAATGATGAAAAAACACTTGACAAAGTCGAAGAGCACAAAGAGTTAATCAAAGAGAAGGAAGAAAAGCTTGATAAAAAAGAGGTTGTTCCTGACATCCAGGAACCTATTTCAGTACCAGAGACAAGCAGAGTCAGTGACAAAGATGGCACTGAACAGTTTGAAGTAGGAAAGAACATGATATCAAAGACAGATCAAGTACCAGAGACAGCTTTTGAAGATGGAGGTGTGTCTGTATCAGTAGCTTCAGTCCCTGTAGCAGAACCTGAAATCCCAGTCTCTGTAGTTAGTGAACAGGACAAAGACTCAAAGGAGGAGAAGGCTAACGTGGTGGAGACAAAGGAGGCGAAAGCTGAGCCTCTGGGAAAGCCCAGTGATGAAGATGCAGTTGCTGAGGTGACCATAGTGTTTAGCACAAGTGGTGGTAGATGATTATATTTGTACTTTTATTTCTGCTCTAATTAAAAATGTATTTAGTTGTGTGGAGGTCAGTTATGGCAAATGGAATTAGCTAATTATTTTTACACACATTACACATTTATATCTATACACTGCAGTACACAATTGTTTTATTGGAGACTCCATAACATTCCTGAAGAGTGGAACATAAATTTAATTCTTATGTTTAAAAATGTTATGTTTAATTTTTTTTTCAAGAAGTAATATGTGCCTACACACTTTCTGTAATAAATATATTCATTTTTTATTAAAGTAACTGAGAAAAACATTAATTGTGTCTTTTTTCCAACCAACAGGTGAAAGCAGTGGAGAACTTGAAACAGCCTGCAGAGAAAGAACTGGCTGCCAAGGAGGGCAGTCCGACCAGCCCGTCAGACCTGGCAAAGCTGGAAAGCACAGTCCTTCCCATTCTTGAGGCCCAAGCAAGCACGCAACCAAAGGATGAAGAGAAACTAACAGATACTCTAAAGACCAGACGTAAATTAGAGGTGCTTCCTCTCTCGCCTGACTCACCCAGCTCAGAGGATGACAGAGAACTGTCTGAGAAGAATACCAAAGGTACCGCAAAGAAGAAGCTCCTCGTGCCAATGGATGTCAGAGCAGATTCCCTCGATGACAGTAGTGAAAGCTTTGGAAAAGAAAGCCCAGTTTCGGGGGATGATGAGGATTTCATCCGAAAACAGATAATGGAAATGAGTGAGAATGAGGATGCTTCCCCGTCTGATGAGGAAAATCTAATCCGACGAAAGATCAGAGAGGATGAGAAGAAAAAAATGGAACAGAAGAAAACAGAGACTACAGAGAGGAGCACATCAGGGAAAGCCAGGCGACTTACCAAGAAAAGCACTATTAGTCCAGATGATGAAGAAGATAAGCAACTCCGGGGATCACTGGATAAACCTGATATAGACAAAGAGGAGGAACCAGAACAAAAAGAAGAGGAGGGTCAGACTGGTACTGCTGTTCGCAAATTCCAAACAATGGAGCTGAATGCAACCAGCAGCCCTATGCGTATACCTAATGATGATGGAGAGCCTGAAATGGAAAGTCTAACCGACTCTCCAGATGATCGGTCGAGAGGTGAGGGGTCATCCAGTCTACATGCGTCCAGTTTCACTCCTGGGACATCCCCAACATCCCTCTCATCACTGGATGAAGACAGTGACAGCAGTCCCAGCCATATCCGTTCTGGTGAGGGTAAACAACATAGGAAAGCCAAACATAGACAACCTGGTCAAATGCTGCCAACAATTGAAGACTCTTCTGAGGAAGAAGAGTTACGAGAAGAAGAGGAGCTCCTCAGGGAGCAAGAGAAACAGAAGGGCTCAGGGAAAAAATCCAAGAAAGACAAAGAAGAGATTCGAGCCCAGAGGAGGCGAGAGCGTCCAAAGACACCACCAAGCAACCTGTCCCCTATTGAAGATGCCTCACCAACTGAGGAACTGAGGCAAGAGGCTGAAATGGAGGAGATCAGACGATCATCCTGCTCTGATTTCTCCCCCAGTATTGAATCAGATCCTGAAGGGTTTGAGATCCATGCTGCAAAGATCGCAGCAGTTCAGAAAACGTATCAACTGCCCACATCAGTATCGCTTCACTCCCCAACAGATGATCAAAATAAAGAACAGAAAAAAACTCTCAAATCTGCCGATGAGGCTTATGAGGAAATAATGTTGAGGGCTACATCTCCAACAGTTGACAAAGGTGAAATTCAACAGGGAAAAGAGTCCCTTTACGGAGGCATGCTCATTGAGGACTATGCTTATTCATCTCTTATTGACAATTCAACAGCTGATCTGGGGGATCCAGAGAAGATTGTCATTCCTACTCAGCCTAAAAAGCTGAGATCACCAGATGAAGTTTATGAGGACATGATAAAGAAGAGGAAAGAGTTCATGCAGCTGGAGCAGGAATATCAAAATATGCAGCCAAAAAAGGAGAGCGTGAACCCAGAAATTGTGTTGCAACCTGCTGAGGATACCCT
Source organism: Centropyge bicolor (assembly GCA_037975185.1). Lineage (NCBI taxonomy): Eukaryota > Metazoa > Chordata > Actinopteri > Pomacanthidae > Centropyge > Centropyge bicolor. The sequence continues at coordinate 7,969,051 of JBBMOC010000004.1, read as the reverse complement.
CTCAAAAAGCAGTACAGTAACATTAGGCAAAGACGGGAAGCCATTGTTGGATGCCGAAGCTGCCTATGAGGAACTAATGAAAAGAGTGCTGACTCCTGGAACAAGTCCAACTCAGCAGGAGCCAGAAGTGGAAGCCACTGCATCTAGAAGGGCACTCCACCCCATCCCAGACTTAAAGGTGACACAGTGCTCTTCAGGAGAGTTGTCTTCTGATGACGAGAGTATATGCAAAAAGGAAGAAGAGATAACCACAGAATCAGACTTGACATCAGCTACAGAAACTGAGCCTGTGACAGTTTTTTCTCAGTCTCCTCCCTCATCCACATCAGATCAGGAACCTCACACCACAATCGCAGCATCCCAGGCTGATGTTGTGGACTTATCTAGTGCACTCCCAAGAACATCAGCTCATGTGATTGTCAGTGTATCACCCTTACCCACAGTACCCCAGTACACACCCAGTATTCCCAGTGTAGTGTCAACTGCCCCACCTGTGCCCCCCAAGCCAAGTGTCCCACGTAGGGCTAATTCTCAGGAAAAAGCAGAAGTACCTGTTGCACCACCACTGCCTCCTCCAACTCCACCAAAACCTACTGTTTTTCCCAGAAAACCTCCTGTTCCACTTCCACCTCAGGCTTCAGTAGCTTCAGTCAGGCCAGAGACAGTGACTATGACTGCAGCCCAAGGACCACCTGCAAGACAAACAGTTACACCAATGTACAAACCCCATGTCCCCCCTCCTGTTCCCCCAAAGCCATCCATTCCTGCTGGGATTGGGGATAGCAGACCAGGGCATGGTATCAAACCACCAATTGCACCAAAGCCTGGCTCACAGCCTTCTTCACCTGCCCATGTCCCACATCCACCAAGACCAACTGTACTTCCCACTGGCCCTAGTGACATAGCCCTGAATCTGAGCCCTACTTCTGAGAGCAAGTTTTTTCAACCTTCACCAAAGTCTCCCTCTTCTCCAAGATATGCCAGCAATCTGCGTGACACATATGTGGTCATCACACTGCCATCACAGCCCAGCTCTCCAGTAGACAGTGTCTCAACACAAGCTCCTTCTAGTCCTGGCCCAGCATCTCCTTCACACCAGGCTCAGCCCCATAGTTATCACCAACCACAGCCTCAACCTCAATCATATCCACAGCAGCATCCACAACCAGCAGCTCCTCAAAAAACCAGGGTGCCTCTGGCATACACTCGTGTCACAGAGTCCATTGAAAGTCAAGAGATTTGTGGCCCAGAAAAACATGTATCTAGTTCTTGTCACATAATTGAGGCAATATCTGCCTCAGCACAACCACCTGTGGTTATGCCTAATCTCATCTCTCAAGTGGTCACTACAGAAGTCCAAAGGACCACAGTCTCGGTTGTTCATGAAAGGACACCCCCACCAGTGCCAGCCCCAAGGGCAAATGGTGTCCCTATCTCAATGGAGAAACCTAAGCCCCAATTGCCAGCACAGAATGGACAACTTTCAGAGGTGGTAGATCTTAGGACTATGAAGGTGGATCCAGACTCTGACATGAATGGCGTGGATCTGTCTGCCGGCCCAGACTCAAGACGTCAGTCCTTTGCAACTGATGCCAGTCGTCAGAACAGTGCAGTGCAGTCGCCTGTGGTCAACCTCAGTGCTGAATCATCCACTGTATCTATAGTGACTGATAGCATCACCATTGTGACCTGTGCTGCCACAATCCAGCAATGTGACAAGGTAGACACCTCTCAAGCATCTTCGGTTCCCCTTCAGCTAACGAAAAACAAAGCCTTTGAGCCTGTTTCTCAAATTATATATCGGCCGATTGATTCTCAGCCCCCCATTCATGCTGGTACAGAGATCCCTATTAACCTCTCAGTTGGATCAAGCACAGGTGGAGGAACTTTCCAGGCCAGCCCTGTCACTATTGCACCCACTTCTGTTGCAAGTTGTGTTGCCAATGGATTAACTATCGGTACAACCACAGTGGCAGGAGCTGTTGACCTTAGCACAACGAAACCATTCAACACTGTCGTATCAGTGGATGCTGCTTCTGCAGAAGTGTCCACAGCTGTAGTCACAGATGATGATGGCAAACCAGTGGATCTGACGGCAGGAAAAAGAGCTGTATGCTGTGATGTTGTGTACAAGCTCCCATTTGCAGGAAGCTGCACTACTCAGCAACCTACCACGCCTCTGCCTGAAGATCGTTTTGGATACCGTGATGACCATTACCAGTATGACCGATCACCTTATGGCATGAGAGGGTTTGGAGGAATTAAACCATCAATGTCAGACACAAACCTAGCAGAGGCTGGCCTCTTCTTTTACAAGAGTAAGAACAGCTATAATTTCAGTGGCACCACAGAAGGTGCAGTAGATCTTACCTCTTCAAAGATTTCTGATGCAGGTCAGTGCAGTGACATTGCAGACTTGTCACTTAAATGTCACTTTGAACTGCCTCCACTCATTCACGGCTAACGTGGTATTTTTTGGTTTGTTTTTGCTTTTCATTCTGTTTTGCATGGACAATTCATTTTTCTGTTTTTTTGTGCTCATTCATCCTAATATTTTTGCATGTGCCTGCATGCTGTCACTATACATCTTTATGCTTGTTGCACTTCTCGGCATTGAAGGGTTTTTTTTTCAAACTTTTTTCATAATTTGGATAAGGCATGGCTTGCTTCCACATTGAATACGTCTGCATTACTTGGACTCAACTGATATTTTTGACTTTTGACAGGTGAAGCTGTTGACTACTCCAAGAAAGGGACTTACGCAGGAATTACAATTCCACCCTATTCCCAAGACAGAGTCACCAGTGCTGTTGGTACACTCTTTGGTACAAGCAGCGTTTTGAGGTCATCGAATGGGGTGGTCTATTCCTCTGTCGCAGCACCAATACCATCTACATATGCCATTACCACTCAACCTGGGTCCATCTTTAGTACAACATACAACACCCTGTCAGGTATGCATACCAGCGACACAATGCCTTCCCTGTCAAACCTCCAGAATTTGCCACTGACACGGTCCCATAGTTTCCTGTCCACCATCTCCACTGCTGTAACAGAAGAACAGGGTGATGCCCCACTCAATCTGGAGATCTCAAGAGGGGGTACTACGACTGCCCATGCTGTCAGCACAGCAACAACCTCTTTATCCCTTGACACCTACACTGATGCATCCCTGGAGGCCATAGCGGCTTCACTTGAGGCTCTGTCTTCACCCATGGTTCCTGGGGATGGCCAGTATCAGGCAGAGCGTGAGAGGCTAGAGATGGAGAAACTCAAACAACAGCGCCTGGCTGAGGAATTAGAGTGGGAGCGCCAGGAGATTCAGCGGTTCCGTGAGCAGGAACAGCTCCTGGTACAGAAGGAACTGGAGGAACTGCAAGCCATGAAGCAGCACATCCTGACACAACAAGAAGAGGAAAGACAGGCTCACCTTATGATGCAGAAAGAAACCTATGCCCAGCAACAGCAGCAGCTTGAACAGATCCAGAGACTCCAAGAGCAACTGCGCATTCAACTGGAAGAGCAAAAGCTTCGGCAGTTGTACCCAGGTGGGGACATACCAGGGCATGGCGTGCAGGAAGCAATTGTCTTAGGACCTGATGGCACAGTACTGGCCCGAAAGATCACGGATAGTGGGTGCCAGACAGATGAAGAGGATGAGACAGTCAGCAAAGCCTACACAGCAGGGAGAAAAAAGAGAAGTGCTAAAAAGAGTGTTGACAGTTGTGTGCAGACAGATGATGAGGATCAAGATGAATGGGAGGCTCAGACCAGAAGCAGACAAAGCCGGCCACGCACTGCCAGAGGTGATAGGGGTGGGCAGTCAGAGATGTCACTTCAAGCCCACACTGAGATTTCTATACAAACAGATACAGACGGAAACATTAGAATGGACACCAGGATGGAGCTGTCTGACTCTGAAAGGACCTCACCAAAGAAACGACCTACTCCCTTAGAAATAGGCCAGTCTCCTAACCTCAAAGTTGAATCCTCTACACTTCAAGCCCCTCCTAAATCTCCCAAAGTGCTCTATTCCCCCATATCTCCCTGTATATCCCCTAGCAAATCCCTTGAGTTCGTATCCTATGAAAAATCACTGGGTGACACAAGTCCGCAAAAGCTAAGAGGAAATGAGGATCCATCAAAAGCCTCTCCAGGAAGCCCAAGGGGACCCAAAGCCATGCAGAGATCCATGTCTGACCCTAAGCCCATGAGTCCGACAGGAGAAGAAAGGGCAACATCTGGCACCCAGTGTGGTGATGGCTATACTGTGAGTATTATAAGTATCACTTTCGCTTACATAAATATAAGACAGAACATGCTGGCTAACAAAAACACTAACACTTGAGCCCATTTATTATAAAATACCATATACCAATACCAATAGCTCCAGTGATGGCAGTTTTTCTTAACTTTGCCTTATCATGACCTTTAGCGACTGTTTTAGATGATTCTTAGCTTGTCATAGAAATGAATGTGATCCACTTGTGGTAATTTGACCATGTGACTCACTTGGGTGACTCACTTGGATGAAAGGAACGTCAAAAGTTTTTATATATTATTCCTGTGAATGACTGCAGTCCAAGAATTACTGGTTCATGTAAAACTAACCATAAATCAAGTGTATTGCAGCACCAACAGAACCATCCTTTGTCATGTCATACTCCTCTAGCCCAAGTGACATCTTGGCCGAATAATTCGTGATCCTGCCCCACAGCAGGTGTTTGCATGTTCTCTTCATGTCTGCATGAAGAAGGTGGCACACTACACTGTATGACATGCATGTTAGGTGCTGGGAATAATGCTGCAATTCCTAAACAAGTGGATGGTTCAAATGCATGCAACAAATTTAAAAAAGAATAATTTAACAGATTGAATAGAATAGAGAGTCAAAAGACCTTTATGCAGTAATATGTAGTATAATGGGTATTTTGCTGAGCCTTCACAAAGCAAATATAGTTATACAGATATACTCCGTTCACTGAGCTTAATGTTATACAATGCAGCTTTTTCCATCCTGTGTACCGGTGTGGCCTCAGCCCAAGGGATGTGCAAATCCCACTCAAGTTACCCAGTGCAGTCCTGAAGCTTATATTCTGCTGTATTTGATTTGCAGAATTACAGTCTGCTGCTTTACCATAATACTGTAATATGTTTTATGAATGTATTCAAACTAATGTGCAAAGGTCTAATATAATTTTTATTTGTGGACATACACAGGAAAAAATATACATACAAAGAAATAAAAGAGACAATTGAATAGGTAGCACATACCCACTTAGGCATCATGTGTTGCTCCTGGCCCTCATGGGGTATGGAAGTCAGTTTTCTGCTTGGGCAATTCACTCTTGAGAATCTCATACATACATAAAAGGATGGGAAATAAGCTGAGCTTGCATGAAAATATTGAGCTGTCAGAGATCCATAGAGGCCGAATGTGAATAAATTACTTCTTTTGAAACTACACTCAGGAGTGTGCAATTTAGTGAGTCGTGGGCAACATTTATGGGCAAGAATACATATCTTATTGGGACCCACAAAAGTCGATCAATACGCTGTCTTTCCTAATAACCTTTCATACACTCAAATTCCCCAATGTACATGCCCTAATTTATAGTCATTACTTTATATTAACACTATGGAGAAACTGGAATTGATTCCCTTATTCCTTTTTTTAATTTGACAACATAATTGAAATCCTGCTAAATTTATCAATTCTCTCATGTTAATGTTACAGGAGTTATATGGCTCAGAGAAAGTCATAATCAGCTTTTTAGGGATTCGGAAAAGTGTTTGAATTCCTAGAGTTCTAATCAGTTTTTTGTTTACTTTTTATACAGGGCAAAGGCTCAGGTGGCACACCAACAGGCACTCAAAAGAAAGTGAAGAGGACTCTCCCCAATCCACCGTCAGAGGATGAGTCAACAACCACTGGCCAAACAGCATACAGCACTGGTTCTGCCCGACGAAGAATGTGCCGCAATTCCAACATGGCACGTGCCAAGATCCTGCAAGACATAGATCGTGAGCTAGATCTGGTGGAGCGTGAGTCTTCCAAACTCCGCAAAAGACAAGCAGAGCTAGATGAGGAAGAGAAGGAGATTGATGCTAAGCTTCGGTACTTGGAGATGGGCATTAATCGTAGGAAAGATGTGCTACTGAAGGAGAGAGAGAAGAGGGAAAGGGCCTACTTACAGAGTGTTGCCGAGGACAGAGACTACATGTCAGACAGTGAGGTTAGTAACATCAGAGAGACTAGAGGCGGGCGTGGAGATGGTGAAGATGAGGAGATTGAGGATCACGGTCTTGAGCGTCCTAGGACAGCTCCCCAGTCAGAATTAGATGACTTTGTCCCACCTCAAACTAAGCATGAGTATGGAAAATACTCCCAGTACCAGTACCCTCAAAGCCAATATCAGCAGTCTCTCTACCAGACACCCCAGTCCTACCAGTCTCATTCTCTCTACTCCTCTGTCCCCTCGCTTACTAGCTCTCAGCAGCAGAGTTACCACCAAATGCTCCTGCTGCAGCAAAAAGCAGCCAGACAAGCAGCCCTCCTCTCAGAGCTGGATGCAACTAAATATGATGTCATTAGCCGCCAGCCTGATCCCACATCATCAGCTTACCTGGGAGTCAAGTATGACAAATATGGCAACCACCTCGACCTCAGAGCCTTGGAGGTGGGAAGTATAGCACGTAGCCCCATGTCAGCTGTCTCTGATTCCTATTACACAGATGTAGATCACCACACACCTCGGAGTTACATGTTGCTGGAAGATGCTGCAGAACTGGCTAAGGGCTCCACGGGTCTGTCTTCGTCTTATAGTCTGGCTGAGAGAGAGCTGGCAAAGGCAGAGAAGCTACTGCGCAGGAGTGCCGCAGATCTGGGGTCTACTGATTATTTGGGATCCACCTCTAGACTTCATACATTTGCAAAAACCCCTGATGAAGAGGACACAATGGAGGAACCTTATGAACTGAAACTCCTGAAGCAGCAGCTCAAGCAAGAGTTTAGGAGAAGTACTGGTGGGACGGAAAACTTAGAACAACTGACTGGTCTCTCTCAGCACTACTACACCCCAAGCTCTGGCATCTCTAGTTACTCCCAAAGACACTATCCAAAGTCAGATAAGTACAGCATCAGTCGTCTTACGCTAGAGAAGCAGGCAGCTAAACAACTCCCAGCATCCATGTTGTACCAAAAACATAAGACTCCATTGATAGATCCTAAGATCTCCTCCAAGTATTCTTCTATTACAGACAACAGAGGTTTGGAGACAGACTATACCAGCTATCTTGGGTCTACAAGTGCATCCCCAAGATCCAGCAGGCTCTCACAGGATGAGATTACCTTTGGCCTTCGTAAGAATATTGCAGAGCAGCAAAAATACCTGGGGTCCACCTTGGGAGCCAACTTGGCTGGGTCGCTAAATTTAGGCCAGAGCTTAGGGTTGGACTCTGCCTATCCTAGTGGTAGTCGCTCAAGACCCTCATCCAGGCCCACATCTTGCTATGGCCTGGACTTGTCTATCAAAAGAGACCCTTCCAGCTCCTCGCTGAGGCTTAAAGGAGATGGTGAAGCATCTGGAGATGGACCAAGCTATCAAACACCGTCTGGTCGCACCAAACCCACCAGCCTTCCCATTGTGCAAAGTGGACGTGGCCGCATACCAATAGTGGCCCAGAACTCAGAGGAAGAGAGTCCATTGAGCCCTGTCGGGCAGCCTATGGGCATGGCCCGTGCATCGGCAGGACCTTTGCCGCCCATCTCAGCTGATTCAAGGGACCAGTTTGGTTCCTGCCTGTCTTTGCAGGACTCCCAGCAGCAGCAACATATCAGGGAAGAGCCAACCAGGGGTAGGGGTTATGTGCTGCTGGATGACCTTCAGGGCACCATGTCAGATAGTGAAGGTAAAAAACAGACTTGTCACATTGTCACTCTTTTACTACTTTCATCCTTGAGAGTGTCTGGTTGTGGTTTGTCTTGCTTTCATTTATTTCTATTGTGTAATTTTTTCTGTGTATTTATTCAAAGTCTGCATGTTTTTCATGTTTTCATGGTTAACTTTGACTTTGGTGAATGTATCTTTTTGTTTTCTAGTGTCACTCAGTTGATATCTGGTGTGCATGCATGCCTTTGTACACTTTGCTCGACGTCTTATAGGGTGTGCTTGAATGTATCTTTATGCATGCACTTCATTTCTGTCTGCATTCCAGGTATTGTGTAACATTTTCCCATATTAATTCACTGCATGACACCATACAGTCTAACTTTCTGTTACAGCTACATTGTGTGGGAGGTTTCCCTCCTCAAATAGCAACTGCTCACTTGTGGCAGTCTGCATTTTATTTAGAGCATGCTGTCATTTGTAGCTGTTTCAGCTCTCGAAGACGGTTTTCGTAGTCTTCCAAATCCTGCTTGTTAATCATTGCGGGTTTGAGCCACAATAGCAGAATAATCCATCAAAATTCAGATCAGATTTTGAAAAACAATTTTGCCCACAAATGATACACTGAAAAAGTGCCTCCTCCACTTGCAAAATTTACATAATTGATACAGAATTGTCTCAGTTGAACCAGTTCTTTTGCAATTCCTCTTCAAATTGACAGTATATTGTGATAACATAGACAATAGTACATCAATTATATTTTTGGATTCTACAGTAGTTGATGTATTATGTGCATGGTCAATAATCTTGGTGTAGTTCATAATCACATATAAGTGTATAAAATATATCTGTGGGTTAAATTATTATACCAAACTATAGGTGTCATCAAAAATGACCAAATTATAATGACATTCTCAGTTTGAAGCAGGATGCTGTCGTCACAGTAGGGGGATCTTGATTGTATTTTTTGAAGTGCATGATCTTTGGTTGCAACACTTGTGTGTAATAAATATAACACTTTCACTTGCATGTCTTGTCATGAATACTTGCTTGAATGTCTTGTGCTACACTGGATACTCTATGTTGCATGTAATACACTTAGGCCCATTTCTGTATAGTTTCTTTATACTGCATTTCCTAAAAGTTTTACTGCCTCTCTTAAATCCAAATGAACACACTCTATTCGTATGGCCCATTATTTTTTATATTTTTGGTTACAAAAAAAGGAAAGAATCTGATAAGCAAAAAAATTAATGCAAGAACACTACGGATCTGATTATTTTAATTAACTGCTGAGCAAACGTGAACTATTAATTTTTTTCTACACTATTACTGAACACATACTGCATTCTGAGCTGTCATCATTAAGAGGGCCTAGTATTGTAAAATGTGCTGAATCGTGTCTTATTCCAACAGGGAATATAATGAATTTTTTAAGCATACAATAAATCTTAGTTTACTGCAATCACCACTTTTATTACTGTTGGATATGTTTTGCTTGGCAAAAGCCATAAACACTCAATTCAATTTGTAAGCAGTATATTGTCAATGCCTACTCTTCCAGTCATTACTAAAATCATTTTATCACAATAATTCATGTGTTCTGTGGAGGGCTTAATCAAAGCTGCAACATTGTGGTGAGTTTCCAAGCTGAGGACAGTGTTTTCATGAAAAAAGGATGCAAAATGTGCTAGTTTGAATACTTTCAGATTCTAATAGAAGTACAATTGATCATCTTATCCCAGTTCTGAGTTGTTTGAATGCAGCAATAACCACTTGTCAATAAATTGGTATGGATCCCATCATTTTGCAATGTAAACCCATTTGCCTTGATTCCAGCCCTAAGTGATTCCCTGATGGCTTTGAACAGAGACGATGCAACCAATGGTAGAGTATTAGTTCAGTTCTCTAGTCATCCATAAGCTAACATATTAACCCGCACCACACGTCAAACGCACACCACCATGAAATGTCAAAGAAATGTTGGGAGGTTTAAGACGCTAATAAAAAGGCAAATAATACCACTTTAATCTGCAATTCTTCAAATAGTTTTCAATGATTTTACATTGCAAAAATGTCATATAAGATACTGCATTGTGTGTTTTAGAAGAAACATTCACTTCCCTAACTATTGGAGTTAAGAGATGATTGCGAAATATGTACATACTCAACATTTACATTCATAGAAAATTACACCACTGTAGGTTTAGATTATGCTACTATACATTCTGTACCAATACTGTTTTTATTCATTCTCAATCTACATTTTCTGTCCTTAATTTATAATACCTGTGAAAAATGTTGTTGGCATCCTTTTCCCCTCTTCACATGGAAGTGATTAACACTTATTCTGACCCTTGTCTTCCTCATATTTTTAACCCAATCACTAATTAACAAACGTTTCATTAATAGAATTTTGCTTCATTTGATGAATTAGTTGAATCTGAACTGAAGAAACACATCCTGTGCAGTAGGATGAAAAAGTGCAGGTTCTCAGGTTCTGAAGTGCTGCTTGTTTTTATCCCTGAAGCCTACCACCTCAGACGAGAGGAGACAGACTGGTTTGACAAACCTCGAGACGGACGGTCGGAGAACGGACATGAGAAGAGACAGGTGAAACGGGAATAAGCACACAAACATACTACGGACACTGCAGTAAAGTTACACCAACTCTGACCAGTAATGAAACGCATGCACCCACACTCAATCTCAATGCACTTAAATGCAGCATATGTATGCTCATGTTGCAAAGAATCCATACTTAACTGTTTCCCATTTGCCCTGAACATACATGACATGTCACCGTTGTGTATGGGCCACAGGGAAAAGGCCCGTACTACCCCTTCCCTCACCTCAGGGTCAAACTGCAGCGGGACCCCAAAGATCGCAGTGTCTCAGGTAAAGTAGCACAGTTTACTACATTTCCCATCAGCAGCAGCATGCTAAGAGAAGGAGTAATGTTGAGTCAAATATGCATGTGTTACAAGCTAATGTGTTATTGACTGTGATGCATGCATTAGATTTTATTGACCCCATTGCTTACTGACTGCATCAAATATGCACTGCTTACAGCATACACACTGTTTGCCTTTTATTGAATGTGAATTATCATAAAATAGATTCAGAATTATTTTTTTAAAAAACAGGATAAAGACAGTAAAAAGTACATATTAATACAGATCAGAACGTGTCATTAGGTTTACAAAGCATGGTGAGTTCGCTTCACGCGTTGTATTTACTTGATATTCACGCCAGATCTGAAGAAACTGGCAAGTCACTTCCGCTGCCATTACGTTCCATCACACCATTCCTCCAGGCTCAGAGCAGGCAGACATTTCATTTCCTGGCTTCCCCTTTGATTTGGCTCTTCTCCACGCTCATCAGTCATTGCCACGCTCAAAATGGCGTATCCCTCTCACTCAGGATTATCTTACGCAATTAACAAACAGCCCACGAAGGAAGCGTTTTGTTTACGAGGACCTGAGTCATTTTCTTCTCGCTTCCATAACAATGTTGAAGAGTTTCATACTGTAAAATGAGGGAAGTTCTGGTTCTGCGTAGGGGAAGACCTTTTTTATTGTGTGACCTGAGACAGAGAATAGATTCATAGATCCATGTTTCAATGAAACAACATGAGTAAAAGAAAAGTTAAAAAACGACAGAATATCTTAACAAATAACTTTTTTACAGTCCATAATTTAAAGATGGAATCTACTGTAAATATTTACAGTATATTGATGCCATTTATGCTGGCTCATTAAAGTGATTATTGTTCAGTTGCAGGGTAGAGGTGGGGATGTTCCAGCAAGTAAATGCAGTTGTAGGTTGAGAGATCTTTGCCATAATTATTTTCATCATATCTTAACATTTAAGCCAAAAAGTCCAATTTTGATTTAAATTTTTGGCCAAATATGCTTTTTAGCTTTGTAGAGTTGTATGATTGTGTCCATACCCCTTTTAATTTTCTGAGTCTGCATGTGTGTAGACATTCCACAAAAAGTATGTTAACAGCCAATGAGATGATAACAATGTCACTCACCTGTTTCGGTCCTGAACAGGAAATGGTCTGGGTATCCGTGTGGTTGGAGGGAAAGAGGTCCCCGGCTGTAATGGAGACATCGGAGCCTACGTTGCCAAAGTCCTACCTGGTGGAGCTGCGGAACAAACAGGAAAGATTCTTGAAGGTAAAAACAGATCCGTGTCACATGTAATCTGTAACTTCTATAGACCAATTTATGTCAGACAAGTTAATTGCATTTGTGTAATTAGTGTGTGAGAATTTATGAGAATGTCCAGGAACATTGCAATATCACCAGAATAGCAAAGCACAGGAAAACACCAGATGCATTATATTTTGAAAATATTCAATTAAAAAAACATACTTCCTTTTCATATACTTCAGGTTGAAACTGCTACAGCTGGCTATTTCACCCAGTCAACAAGTTCCCATTGTGCACTAACCCGCAGATATATGACCCGTGATTTCACCCTCACACGCCTCTCGCTGACACCTCCTCAGGATGAATTGCCACATGGTATATTCACGGGCACACATTTCATGAACTGCTATTGATTTCACATAGGGGGAGTCTGTGAACAGTTAACCCGCTCACCCCTCCGAGTCCATCTGTCTGCTCATAGCCGCCTTTAATCTCCCTGATGAGCCACATTGAGGCTGTCGGACAATTGGTAAAGCTGTGGCCCGAGTCTTTCTGAAGCTGCCACCCTGGTGATCTATGAATGGTGAGATAGGGAGAGAAATATAGCTCGGTATGGGCCTGTGTAGTGTGCTCTCCATCTGTCTGTGCTCTGTGTGTGTGTGTGTGTGTGTGTTTGTGTGTGTGCGTGGGCACTTCTTCTCGTACTTTGTGTTCTTGTTTGTGTCTCCTTCCATTTCCATCTACATCTCGTGTCTCCTCTGTGTTTTTCCTCCCTCCGTCTCTGTGAGGACAATCTGAGAGGCTTCCATTGAAAACTGCTTAATGAAAAATTCAAATAAAACAAGTACAACTGGGAACAATCGTGGGAAAACTGATGCTTAATGTGGCTCACAGATCTTGAATTGAGGAACTGATTGTCTTTACAATGTAGTGGGAGTTACTAGATCCCCAAAGTAACTTGAGAACAAAAATGTTATGATTTTATTTTATTATAAATATTTTAGTGCAAATCTGAGAATATATATATGTAGATAATGTAAAAACAAAATTCACCGTCTACAGCCATGCAAGTACATCTGTTATCAGATATTTGTCGAGCAGGTGTAATATTCACTATGTTCACCAGCTTAATTTAGCGTGTTAGGATTTGCCATTTGGTAATTGACACTAACCACAGTACAGCTGAGGCTGATGGGATTGTCATTAGCTTTGCAGGTAATAAGCGAATTAAAATTTCAACCTGATGATGGTGCTAGATGGAAAGTATGAGGAGCAACGAAGTCAATCCCTGAAAATGTGAAAAATGCAATACAAAATAAATATTTTAAAATTAGTAAGATAAAATGGATTTAAATCACTTAATGAAGGTTAATCACTTACGCTCTAATTTGAAATAAAACCAATACCAAGGACCTTCTATATCCTGCATTATAACAGCAGCATGTGATTTGTTGAGTATGTTTCTTAGATTCTTAATTGAAGGATTTTCCAGCTTTAATCAGAATTTTAATGCTTGGGGGAAAAAATGTAAGAGCAGAGGATTCACTAAGCTGCTTAATTTACTAAACACTTTATGGACGTTAGATTTTATTCATTTGCATATTTTTACATGCTATACTTGTACCGTACTGTTTGTTACTGTCAGTGAACTTGTAAGGAATCGCATATGTAACCCTCTCTGCTTCCAATTACTGCAATCTTACCCTGCACCTTTCTCTATACTAGTCCTATGCATGACTCCATGTACAGAAAGAGGTCTGTTGACGACGGCCTCAGTCCAAGACTCAAGATGCATCTGCGGTGTTGTTAGCCACAAGGGCAGCTCAACCATGATAACACCCATAACCCTGTCATCAACACTGAGCAGAATGGCTGCAAAGTACTTTGGTTGTGCCAGTGGGAACAGGGCGTCTCACCCCTCTGTGGTGTGAATACGGGGGGAGCGCTGTCAGATTCAACAGGCGTGGAGGCTTAGTGTCACAGAGGGACAGAAACAGAGTGCGTGCACAGATACATGCTTGTTTGCCTGATCGCTGAAATTCAAGTTTCAGACCACGGCACGAATGCAGTAAAACAGAGTGTGAACAATTTGATAATGTTGGGTTGAAACTACAGCGGCTTCCCTGTCACTCACACGCACGCAGCCCGAGAGTATCGTCGCAAACAGAAGACCCTCCTGATGAGCTGCTTCAATCTGTGTAAGTCCTGCCACCGAGGCGGGGGTGTGTGTCGGAGGATGCAGTGGGTTTGCTGTGCCGTGTTGGTGGGTTGGTGTGAGCTTTCTCTGCCGCAGATATAAATAAATGATCCCTCTATGAGACATTTGTCATGGCCGGACCAGATTGGATTTTCCTCCCAGGCCGTAATGCATCACGTTTGAAATGTTGTCCTGCAAATTCCAGCTTTTATAGTTGAAATGACATGAAGCCGTTTTCATGTTCGTTTTAACCCACTTCTGTGCCCGTGTGCTCTGCAAGCAGCTTTGTCACACGACTGCTGTTTTGGGGCTGTCACCAGCGTTTACGTCCACAGTTGTGGCTCACAGTGTGATTCACGTGTCGTTTGAGTACAAGAACCAAAGCTTGTTTTCTCTCAGAGGATCACTTGCTTTGAACTGAATCAAAGGATGGACCCTCATTCAAGCCGAATCAGTTTCAGAATGAATTAGAGCGACTCATTTCAAGGCTTTGATTTGGTTTGGTTTTGAGGTGAATTCATAAAAAAAATGTGTATTTGATATGAGTATTGTCTGTATGCAAATGTGTGGCTGTGTATAGGAATGCAAGTCCTGGAGTGGAATGGCGTTCTTCTGACGGGGAAGACCTACGAAGAGGTGCAGGGGCTCGTCGGGCAGCCGTGCAATGAAGCAGAAGTGTGCGTCAGACTGTGAGTACAACCTTTGTCACTTCCTATCTTTCTCTCCTGCTATAGTTAGCATGCCATTTATTTCCTACTTGAATCATCGCTCTCAAATTTATCATTTCATTCTTACTCCAACCGGTGCTTCTTCTCCATCTTCCAAATATTCACCTCTGCTCCTCTTTCCTGTTTCCAGTCATGACTATGAAAAAGCTCAATTTCCTCTTACATCACACATTAAATTTTTAACCTCAACTTTTAATATAGAACCTGATTTTTGCATTTTCATGATCTAAAAGTGAGTCGTGACTGTGAGCTTTGCTGTTCCTGAGTTTATAAGTGATCAGACCTGTTTCTTTATTTGTATATTTTCCTTCATTCAGAATTGTCCGACACATTATTTTCTGCCTGTCTTTCAGTGATCTGAACATGCTGGCTGAGTCTGAAGGGTCTGACCACCTGGATTTCCAGGAGCACAGCAAAGGTGAGCTTCTCCGACCCAAACATTTTTCACTTTTCCCCTTTCCTAATTCTCAGTATTTTCAAATTTGCCTCTTGCAATTTTTAGACTCTTATCACTTTCATCCACAGTTTTCCTTTTTCTAAAGTTCAGCCATGCAGTACTCTTACCGCCTGCATTACACTGGGAACATTTAACTCTTCTCACTGTGAAGCCTCGGTGTCCAACTGGAAGTTGGCTCTTCATAATTTCTTCCCTCTCAGTAGAATGTGCCTTTGGAATTAAAGCAGCAGACTGATGGCCAGAGGCTTGTTGGACAGTCCCAGCTTCACAAACTGTCTTTGATGGTTACACTTTGTACAAGCCTGATTCCTTAAAAGTTGGGACACTGTGTAAAATGTAAATAAAAGCAAAAAGCAATCATTTGCAAACAAACTGTGTTTAGTGAGAACAAAGTGTCCCTGAGCCCATGTAGTAATATAACACAACCATGTTACACAAACCTCTCTCCATTCTCGCTTGTGAACGACTGAGTCTTTCCAGGATGAACCTTTCATACCCAATCATGATACTATCACCTGTTACCAATGAGCCTGTTTACCTGTGGAATGATCCAAACCTGATTCTGGTGGAACGCCTCCAGGTGACAGACCTCCCAGGTCTCCAGGTGTTGACCCCAAGCAGCTGGCGGCCGAGCTGCAGAAGGTGTCCCAGCAGCAGGCTCCCACCTCCACCTCCTCCTCCGGCCTGCCCGCCTCCACCTCAGCCACCTCCAGCCCCGGTCAGCCAGGATCACCGTCCGTCAGCAAGAAACGCCACAGCAGCAAGGTGAGTCTGGGGGGGTTGTGTGTCATGTTTAACTTAGAATTAGACTGAGCCTGTCATCCTAATAAATAGAGTAGAAATAAATTATGAGCCTGATCATGTCATTGAACTGGACCAATTGCATTATGGTCTAAAGCATTATCATTTACAAACCTACCGCATTATGCAACTTTGCTTTTATAATAAATATAATATCTACCACTTGTAACTAATCTAAAATGAATATTAAAACAGATGCATCCATTTTGAGAGATTAACTTGTTGTTCAGCCTCAAGCACTGAATAAAGCTCAGTACAGTACATCCTGTACAGTATAAACACCCACCAGTAAACACAAAGTATCCACCTACAGATTTTTGCCAGCAGTGTCTAACCATGTTGCTTTTATCTCTTACAGACTGCAGAGGGAGCGAAGACCCAGTCCCACCCGGTCTCTGGAGAGATACAGGTCTGTGAGAGGAAAAGATCAGCTCTGCACTGTTTGAGTTCAAATATTGACATTTTAGAGCATAAAATGTGATCACAGTTTGTTTAAGAATAATAAAAAAAAATCAATGTGCTTCTTTTGCAGCTTCAAATCCACTACGACAAGCAGCTTGGCAACTTGATCGTTCACGTCCTGCAGGCCAGAAACCTGGTCCCGCGGGACAACAACGGCTACTCTGACCCGTTTGTTAAAGTTTATCTCCTTCCAGGGAGAGGGTGAGTCAAGGGTGTGGAAACTGCAAGCACACCTTAAGTAGCTCAGACCAGCGAACAGGGAGGTCAGTGTCGAGGAAAATGTAGTAATAATCATTGATTTAGAGAGATAGAAGTGTGTAAGATGTAACTGCTTTCAAAGTTCTCTGTCTTTTTCAGCCACTTTTGAAGAAGGAATTTGAGTGATATACCTGCTTACATACTCCCAGGCCACAAAGGCAGCCACTCTATTAAGCTTAAACCTAATTTCCATTCATTTTAAAAATCGATTTACGATTGATTTTCGGCTCACCATGACATCTTTCAATGTGCAGCACATGGCCTTTCTTTGGTATCAGTTGCATAGCAGCTATACATATATTATATTATAAAGCAGTAACAGGGTCTTTATGCGATATGAACTCCTTGTTTCGGCCCCTTATGGCTGCTCAACAACACAAACATTATGTAAAAGATATGAAGTTGCTTGTTCTTGTGTTGATGTTGCCCCTGTTGATGGGTGTTCGAATGCAGGTGTGAGTGCAGTCAAAATCAATAGCTCTCATATTTACTTGCAATACGATCCACACTCACCTCATAAGTCCAGGGCTCTCTTTCTCACTGTGATTGCGCTGTAATGTAATTGACTCTCCTACCTCCCTGGCTGTATAAGGCCCCCTCGAGAGAGTGTTTTTTTTTTTCCAGGCATCGTTTCAGATAAAAGCAGTAATACGTGACTGTGGGCTTCGCCGCCGTCGCTCTCGCGGGCCTCCACAGTCCGACATATCAGCAGGGTTAGGGTTATGCTAAAGAGACATGGAGAGTGGCCCAGGCCCTGCAGCCGCCCTCCTCAGAGTGGTTACACACTTAAGCACATGTGTGCAAATACTCGTGTATATGCTACATGTGTGTATATATGGGCACGCTCGCAGCTATCAGAGCACCGGCTGCAATCCATACAGAGGCTTTTCAGTTGCATCACAGATCTCCTGGCAACCACATGGAGCTCCTGCAGCGCGACGGGTGCTTGTAAATAATAGTTTAACACTCAGCAACCAAACAAGAGGGTAAAAATAGTTACGAATTGGCGAATTTTAGCGTATAAATCCGGGATTATGCTTCTCCAGGCTGCATGTAAACCATCTTACTTGGATGCCGTTCAGACAAGATGGGCAATGTTTCCTCTGTTCTTTTAAAGTTTCACTCATGGCCGTACTATTCTGCAACGTGTGCCCAGACTCTGAAATAAAAAAAAAAGCAGAAAACTTCTTAGGATATTGGATCATCAATCAGCTGGTTTGACTGTTGTTTTTTGAGATTGAGGTCGGCCTGTCTTCCGGCCTCTGCGACCCACGGTAAAGATGTTTACACGTATCTTGCAGAAGCATAAATCCAGTTGTGTTGATAAATGACTTCACATCTAAGCTTGTGGTTTAGGTCAGTCAAATGATTTCTACATTTCAAAAAATACCAACTGCACAGCGATGCTCTGTAAACTAATCACGATTTGCTCGCTCACAACCTGGATTTGATTTTTTTTTTTTTAGTCCTAGTACCGA
The DNA here is from genome assembly GCA_037975185.1 of Centropyge bicolor. Classification (NCBI taxonomy): domain Eukaryota; kingdom Metazoa; phylum Chordata; class Actinopteri; family Pomacanthidae; genus Centropyge; species Centropyge bicolor. Next base: position 7,950,621 of record JBBMOC010000004.1, on the reverse strand, counting down.
GACCTCTGAATCAGCTCTTCACTCATGAGCCCATGAGCGGCAGATCTCCACTACAGTTGCCAAAGGATGCGTTACATCACCTGAAAGCCCTCTCAGCGCACATACATGCTGTTCATGTGACTCTTAAAGCACAAACCCAGTCCACCGCTGCAGCACACCACAGTTCCCCGCTCTGCCCCTGTACCTCAACACACACTTAATAAATCCCACACTCAACCTCAATACAGTGATCTCCCCTTCCCACAGACACACTCACAGTCCACAGACTCTCTCTCTTTGACCCCCCCACCCTCCCTCTGACTATTCTTTCTGTATGTTGTTCTTTATATTTAATGCATGCTGGACCCCCTCAGTCAGGTCATGGTTGTCCAGAACGCCAGGTATGTGACTTGCCCACTTTGGTACTTTGGTTCAGTTTTGGTTGAAGTTTGGTTGTCAGTTGGGTGAAGGTGACAAAAGGTTGTTTTCTAACTGATCAGAGGCTTATTAATACAAGTCCACTAACTCCCTTCAATTGTGCATTTTCCTTGGTCCCCATACTCTCATGACGTTCCACTCACCCTCAGGTTTAGTCTCTTTGCATTTTAGAGGAGCTGAATCCCTAAATATTAACATCCTCCCATCTCGTTAACATATCGCCTATAAACTCCCAGTCCCCCTGTGCTGACAATTAACCCAGCTAACTGTTGTGTTTTCCTGGTAGACGCTCTGTCTCTGTTCCTAACCATTGTAATTTTAAAATCCTAACATTGAACCTGACACCCTCTAGTTTGTCCCTGTATTGTGATTAAAACTCCTCAGTAGTGTCCCTGACATCTTACTGTTCCCTCGATGCCCCGCCACATTTGATACACACTCCCATTATTTTGCTCCGCAGTCCTTATTCATCCCATTATTTAAGTCCTTGTCTTTAACTCGTGCAGACTCATATCCGACGATCTGAAATCAAACCCTACACACTGCAAAAAACATCCATCTTAGAAAGCCATTCATTCTTTCCCAGTGAGTCTGCTGTGATGTATTTTTTCCCCTTAAAACAGGTGAAATAATTAGTCAGTGAAGTCAGATTATGTAATAGTTTTTTATGCAAATTATAAATCTTTAACCCTTTGACGCCTATTGTCACGAATTCGACTCAAACCGCTTCCATTCAGAATGCATCCAAAGAAGTCTATGTGTTCCTCCAATGCCGGTTCATGCATATTCGATACGCACCTAGGAACCTTTTGCAAGCATTTGTTTCTTGGGGGACCGTTCAAATTCGGAACTACATCCGAATATTATATTCATATATTATATATACATGCATTATATGCATTCTGTGTGCTAGAGTAAAATTAACAATCTCCACTTTATTTAGGATCTGCTTGAAAGCAAAAACACAAATTATTTATTTTTTAATATAATTGTATATAAATTCGGGCATCAAAGGGTTAAGTTTTCCTTTTTTGTAATTCAGTGATTGACCTCACTGAGTTTTTGAACAGAGCAACAATTTGATCAAAATAAGTTAGCCTCTCTTTCCTCACTGGTGCACGATTTCACCTGTTTTAGGACATCAAAATTTCATAACTTGATGGTCATCAAAATGGACTTTTTTGCAGCGCACCCCGACATCGTCCATGCACGTAGGCCCATACATTGTTACCGTCCGAACAATGTGCATCGCATCCATTCTCTCCCTTCTACCGTCACGTTGTGCCCCCGCTCCACTATATTGTGCTCACTGCATCGTCGTGGCACCCACCGATCTGCTGGGCTTCTGTGCGTCTGTGACCGAGTGTGTCTCGTTGTGATGTGTTCCCCCAGCGCTGAAAACAAAAGGAGGTCCAAACACGCCGGCAAGACTCTGAACCCGGAGTGGAACCAGACGGTCATCTATAAAAACATCCTCCTGGAGCAAGTATGTGGTCTCACACATTTCTCCCATTCAGTGTCAGATGTGCTTGAAGGTCATGTTGCATCTTAAAAGCTTGATTCAAAGATTGTGATTAATAACTTGACAAAATGGTGTTAATATTGTGTGGCATACTTTTTTCTAATTGTACAGTACAACACAATAGAATATACTGGCTTTTCTTCGCTGGCGTGCTGACAGGCTTTGTGGCCACCGGTTTTAGCAGAGCAGATGGATATGCCATTGGGATTTAATTATATTATTTTAGATCCCATTTTAGATTTTGTTGGACCCATATCAGTCATGGCAAATTTGTGAACGTCTGCTGTCTGTTTTATTAAGCTTCCTGAATGGCTGCTCCCACTTTAAGCCCAGATCATATGTTTGTTTCTTTATGGTTTATTTTGCCATTTTATCAGCCAAAATCACCTCCCTAAAAGATGTGTTAACCCTTTAATTGTGTGTATCAGTTGAGGAAGAAGACCCTGGAAGTGAGCGTTTGGGACTACGACAAGTGCTCGTCTAATGATTTCTTAGGAGAGGTAACCCCTCTTTGACAATACCAGGTTTCATCAGTGGTGTGTTGGTACATTTTCATGCATATGTCCATTAAACTGTGTTTGCTCCCAGGTCCTTATAGACCTGTCCAACACGGCCCAGCTGGACAACGTCCCACGGTGGCTCCCCCTGAAGGAGCAGAGCGAGGGCGACCACCACCGGCGCTCCCACTCAGGCCAGGGCCGACACGGTTCCTCTAAACCCTCCTCGCAGCACTCCTCCCCTAAAACCACCGGCTCTGCGCACGACAATCAGGATTCCCCCAAATCGTCCGTCATCAAGAGCCGAAGCCACGGGATCTTTCCAGATCCTTCCAAGGGTAGGACGCAATGAGATTCCCTCACCTGCTCGACTCTATCACCGCCATCCCCCAACAACCTTCTGCTGCTTCTGCTGTTTCTGCTCTGTGCTCTTCTTCACACTTTGTGCTCTCTTCCTGTCACCGCTATCTCTGTCTCTACCTCTGTCCACCTGTTTCTCTCTCTGCACTTTCCTCTGTACCAGCACCTTCCTGTGCCCATTTTTTGCACACCTGTCATAGCTTAAGCCTCATGCTTTTTTGCTTTCTCATGGTCTGTTTTCTTGGTTGCCATGACGTCACCCAGCTCAGAGGCCTAGCCTTAGCTTCCCTCTACCTTTCCTCTAACACAGAGGGCGACATGGCCGTGGAAGGCTTTGACTGCTCCCCTAATTTATAAAAAATAACCATCAAATTTAATGAGGATGCTTGACGATCGTAAACTTAATCAGGCAGTTACCATGCCGGCTAAATGGAGTTTCTCACTATAGCCAGCTACTCATTCACCACAGGTGGTACACAAAAAAAGTAACAGCCTCTTAGTTCAATTAAGTCAAAGATAGCTTTTTTTTTGGTAATTTGGTGAATCTGGTTGTTTTAGACACGCAGGTGCCCACTATCGAGAAATCTCACAGTAGCCCTGGCACATCGAAGCCTTCCCCGTCCGAGGGTCAGAGCCAAAGCCACAGCCACGGACACAGCCAACACTCTCGCTCGCACGGCGCTTCACGCTCCAGCAAAAGCGCTGCACGCCAACACCATCAGGACAGCGGCGCCGGAAGTGGCCGAGGCGCTGCCACAGCATCGGGCGATGGCCCACAGCAGCCACCGCCGCCGCAACGCCTCCAACCAAGTAAACCAAGACGCAAATAAAGCCTACGCAGCATGGCCTCCTCACACTCATCTGTTCTACCTTCTGTTGACTTATTTATTTTTCTGTTCCTTCAGTTTCCTTTTCTATTCTTGGTTCCCCTCAGCCTTTACGCCCTCTGGTCCTCTCCTCCGTTGTACTCACAGTGTGTCGAACCTCTCACCGCTTCTCTTCTGTATGTACTCACAAGTGTGTAGAGCCAGCATCTCACCTGTACTGTAGCCCACTGTTTTCGACCTTCCTAAGTTTGACCCTTTTTCAGTGAACCCAAAGAGGCGTAATGGTGCTTAATGAAGGCCAATTCTAACTAACTCTTAACCATTAAAAACAGTAAAAAAAACTATTAAAACTAATTTAATAGAAAGTTAAACATTACTTTTACCTACGTTGAAGTTTTGTCGTTAGTTTTGTAGAGTAATTTAAATGCATTAACTTCACTTAAGATGAGGAGAAGTTCGACAGTATGGAAAAAAACAGTTGAATCTGGAAGTAACAGCAGAGCAGAGTTGCACATTCTGACGGAACAAATCAGCAAAACCTGCCAATTACTGTCAGAGCACACTGACATCTCCAACTCTCTCAAATGACAAGTCTGGCAATTTACAAACTTTGTCGCTACAAGTTCAGTTAATGGAGTTTCAGCGGGAAAAAGGAGAGGTTTCTGCTGCCAAAGAGCCGTTAAACATTTTGGATTGATCCATGAAGTAAAACAGAAGAAAGTTGCAACCCCTCCCCCCTTCCCCTCCCTAAAATATCATTAACCTCTTTTGGTTTTTTTAATTTTCTTTATTTCCTTTCCGTTAACAAACAACGACCAGCTTTTCTGAAGCTCCTCCACACCGAGCTGTGCATGCAGTCCGCTAACCCCCATTTTTGTTTGAACAACAACCGGACCCACAATGCACCTCAGTAGACGTTGCACACCCCGCCTCTTAGTGAAATGCAGGAGGGGCGAATGTGCACTGCACACTGTGGCTGCATGTGATTGACAGTCAAGCTGGCTGCCATGGTGAAGATAAACCGCTCTCTGAATCTCCATCTCGCTCCTCCCTCCTTCCATCTTAAACTGCGACCCCATGACCTTTGTTTCCTGGCGTTGACCCCCCCCCGACATCTGACCTGCGCCTGCGAAAACAAACACACCCAGGCCAAAGAGGCCGCCTCTCACTGAGGCACCAGAGACACAGCGTGGTGGGCGTGCTCACCATTCAGAGGGCCCAGTCCGATTGGCTGCCCGCCCTGCCATTGGTCGCGTCTTCCAAAGGGAGCAGAGCAGACGGCAGACACCTGACCCTCAGGAAAGCCGTGTCAGAAGAGAGGCCGCAGAGCATCGGAGGTGAGAGTTTGCCCAAGAGTCTCCTCTCTGTCGTGTGACTGAAGCACAGATGGAGCGAAGGAGAGAAAGAGAGAGAGTGAGAGAAAGAGAGGATGCGATACTACTAACGCACACCTGAAAGAGAAAGAGAGAGGGGAGTCTTACGAGCTAATGAAAGAGCCAGGAAGGTAGAGAGAAAGTCGCACCCAGCCACATCACCACAGATTCATGCGGCCAGACACGCTTTCTCAACGGCCACCAACACAGCTCACTAATACCAGGAAATGAGTGCCTCAAACTGTCACATGATTCATTGAGAGTTAACACTCTGCCACATCTGCTGCGTCACGACTCCTCCCTCCCCCACCCCCACCCCCCCGGATTCGTCATTGAACTGGTATTAGTGAGCTTTTTTTTTTTTTGCAATCCCACAATGCGTTGAGTGGCCCGAGAGAAAAAAAAAAACGTGTCGGCATGGATCCTGTTCTGCACCACATCCACGCATCTCACATCATTCATACTCTTATCACACCTGCCTGACTGGGCTGAATAATGTTGAAATGTAAACCACTTAAACATGTATCTCTTAAAGAATGACATTTAAATATATGGTGCATATAAAAAGTTACACTCAACATCCTTTAAACTCAAGTGATTAAACTAGATGTAATTAGATTTTTTAAAAGTAAGCTAATGCTCAGATTGAGATATTTAATAACTGAGATTATTAATAATAGCTCATATAGATGACTAACGATGTCAGCAGGGTCTACGTGCCTCTTGTTTGGTCGACCTTTTGCATAAACATATAAATGTGATATTTCTCTGGATTTATTTCTCTGTTTCATGTTAAAGCTTTACATGTGAGCTATTACTGTCTTGTCTTTGTCTGAGAGAAAGATTCAAAGTACTGTTTATTCATGTGCTTCCTGCTAGTGTTTGTGTGCTATTCATTACAATCCAGTCCTGTGCAATTTGAGCAAGCTTCCCCTGTTGACTGCCACATGAATTATGCCAGTATGAAGATGATTACACTGCAGATATTAACTAATGCTTCTTGGCCCCAGTTTTTTTTTTTCACATCCTTGGATCCTGCAGAGGTGCAATTGTTCTTCCTGTCTCTTTGTCGTGATGGGTGTGGTCGTGTCTCTGCACAGCTCGCTCCAGCTACAGATCCAGCGACGCCCCGGTCACGGCGGCCTCGTTGGACAGCGGCCTGAGCGGCAGCGCCTACAGCCTGTTGGACGAAGAGGGAGAGGCCAACGAGGTGGACAGTGCCATCTTCCAGGTGCCCCGATTGTGAGTCCACTTATTCAAGCCTCAGTTTCACATTTTGGATGTGCTATATGTTTGTTTGCTCAGAACCGCCATTCAAAGCAGACAATTTACAGTGTTTCCCCTCTCTCTAGTGGAAAGATCCCAAACGGCACAGATGTGATGAAATCATCAATGGGACCCGGTGACATTGAAGGTTGGAGACCCAGTGCATGTATGTGTGTGTATATTCAGAACTGTTTGTCTCAATTTTGTCTTGATTTAATTGTTCATTTGCTTTCAGATGTCCAGTCTCAAGCAATAGTAATTCTGATTGTCTATTTACTTTTTTGTCTTGTCATTACACATTATATTACCTAATTAATTTACAGGTTATTTTCATAAATCCATCCTTGCTGATTTTCCTCATTTCTCCTTCCTGCCTGTAAAAGTTTTGAGTCAAGTAATTATGACTCATGCAAAAATGTCCTTGAAAAGCTGAAAAGGTTCATTTTCTCACTTTCACTTTTGCAACAATACTGCACACGCACACACACACACACACACACACACACACATTAACACATTTATTCTTATGTTTTCTTCATCTCTTCATCATCTGCTCTCTGTTCCCTCATTTTGCGTCTCTCTCCTCTGGTCTTGGAGAGGCTGCCCTCACTGTTTGCCAGAATCGTGTTGACCCAGCTTTCGTCCAGAAGCCGGCCAGAGCTCCTCATAACTTCTCCCCATTCTTGTTAAACAAATAAATGTGATTGCTCGCAGGCCGTGTTTAATATTACTCATCATGAGAGTACACTTAGTGCCCAGCAGAGGGGAGTCACACTCATTTTAAAGAGGGAGTGAGGAATAGGGAGTAAATTGACAGAACAGGCATTAAATATTTATAGCTGAGAACTCATATGTGGTATATATTTCACTGTGCGCAGCTGATTCAATATGTGTGTGTGTGTGTGTATTCAGGTAAGTCCCAGGTAATGGGGGAGATAAAGATCGCTCTGAAGAAGGAGATTAAGACGGAGGGTGAGCACCTGGTCCTTGAGATTCTCCAGTGTCGCAACATCACCTACAAGTTCAAGAGTCCTGATCACCTGCCTGGTAATGGAAGAAATAACACACACGCATGATAGCACACACACACACAAAATCAGACTCAACATGCAGGAGTATTAAGCATTCAGAGGCAATTTTATGTGATGCATATCATTTTTGATACTTGACAGCCGGGAGGCCCACACAGACACTTGTTTCGAGAGACTGGCATCTGACACGCCACAGAATTCTCGCCAGTTTTTCTCGATGCACAACCACAGGTGTCGCGATCGCATTTTCCAGCCAACGTTCCTCTGGAAGGCAGCGTTAGGCATATATTAACCAGCCTGCAGTGTGTATGTGCAAGGTTGAAGACACCACTAAGAGTAGCTCGCACACACACATGTAAGCCTCTTACAGAAGACACACACTATGCACATGTGTGCCACTGTGTGTAGAGGCAAAGCTGAGAACATCACTAAAATTAGACTAACAGTTAAAAATAGCCAGCAATACCCAGATGGCCAATTTTGGTCAACATCCAGGATTATAAATTCATGCTATTACTGTCTTGTATGATAGAAAACTAGCATCCTGAGTCAAAGGTCTGCTGTAGGATCAGTCCAATGCGAATCCAACTTCCTCAACGCTGGACACTAAATCACATTTCTCTTCCCTCGACAAAATGCAGATTGCCTCCCACCTCGCCCCCTCTCGTCATATTTACATCCTAATACCCAAGCTGCCTGTCGAGTGTTTGATTTGCATTTGCTTCCAGATGGGATCTGCACACATAGGTTTCTTTCCGTTGACAGTATGGAGCTGCTCTGAAGTACAGAATGTGGAGCAGTGGCTGGCAGTTTTAGCACTGTACCATCGGCCGTGTGCATCTGTGACTGTTTCTAAAGCTGGTTTTGGTGTTTGTATGAATCTTAAGGCTTTCATCTTTACATCTTAAGCGGCTTTGACTTTCTCAACAATCTCATGTCTTTGGTTACTAAAGTTCTCTTATTGCCCTCTAGTGGCCGGCTGCAGAAATATTTGAAACTCCACCCATGTTCATTATTAATAACTAAACCCATTTTAAACTGAATATGAAAATATAGTCAGTTCACTCTTTATTTTTTCTGCATTGGTGCAATTGAAAATTAGGTCACTACATTTTTCCTCCATGGCAGGGGGGCCATAGTGTTTACCTTTAAGGGCCAAAACTGAACATTAATGATGAAGTCGGTACCAAAAGCAAAACACATTGTATTTAATTGTTAAGATGCAAAATGGTGCTGGGATCACAGATTGCCTTAATTTACTGACTTAGTGCCTGGATGCAGGTTCTTTGTCTGCATATTTCTGTATACAGAACTTTGTGTCTCATGTTGCTTTAAGGAAATATTTGGGTTCCTCTGGTTTATATTACTATCAACGTATAATAGCAAAACATACACACAGATTTTAAAGAGTAGGTCATATACAGTATATACACAGACAATATATGAAATGGAAAAATAGGATGAAACAAAAGCGAAATTGGGACATGAGAATATAAATTTAACAGACTCATAGTGGTATGATGTCAGCGTATGATGTCATCAGTGCGCGTCTCTGTCCACAGATCTTTATGTGAAGCTCTACGTGGTGAACATCGCCACCCAGAAAAGGATCATCAAGAAGAAGACCAGAGTGTGTCGTCATGACCGCGAGCCGTCTTTCAACGAAACCTTCCGCTTCTGTATGAACCCCACCGGACACTCCCTGCAGGTGATCCCCTCCCGTCCCTGACACGTCGACACACACAATACAATCATTCACACTCTAACAGCTACTGGAATGTGTTTTATTTGCTTCCTTGCCAAGAATGAGATTCGAAGACTGACATGTCTGTTGTGTAAATAAGCTGAATATGAATCTGTCTGTCCTTTTCACACCAGCTGTTCCTGGTGTCCAACGGTGGCAAGTTCGTAAAGAAGACCCTGATCGGGGAGGCCTACGTGTGGTTGGACAAGGTCGACCTACGCAAGCGGGTGGTGAGCTGGCACAAGCTGCTCGCCAGCACCGCCCAGATCCACTCGTAGAAGGAGACTCAGTCTAAAAACACTGAACCCGGGATGGGACGAAGAGGTTTCTGGGGACGCTTAGGTTCAACATCTGTAACACTGATCCACGCTGGTTGGGTGGGTGGGGGGGGTACGGGAGGGGGCAAAATATCTCTTTCTTCAATCTTTGTTTCAGGGCTCGGACAGCTTGAGTTTGGGAAGACGCTTTTGTTCTGATGATGATTTCTGTCGTGCAGGAAGTTTGTAGGGAGTAGTTACGTGTTTACAGGGAGCGAACACAAGTTTACAGGACGTACAGTGTACAGTGGAGTTCAGAGGTCAAGCGCGGAATCAACCAGGTATTACACACTTTAATTCACAACACACACACACATGCACACGACGATTTTACGACTTTGCACACATTCACGCAGAAGAGAAATTTAAATTCTACAGGGAATGGACACACTGGTAGATTTATTTAGATGTTTTATCCATGAAAGATTTTCTTCGTCGCTTTATTACGACTGCAGAGTTTTATTGATTTACAAAGCATTTCGGGAAAGAAATATCGAAGACTCCGCTACGGGGACCTCTTATTTATTTTTGTATTATGATATTAGTGTAAAGTTCTATCATTTGTCCTCAATTATTTAAGTATTTCAAAGTCTATCCTGGGAAGCAAGCATAGTATATTTTATAACACACTACCTAGCATTCCAGATTGAGAGGGAAAAAAAACTCAGCAAGCATGACTTCATTCACCTTGGACCCCATTTTCTTTCTGTCCACAAGTTTCTATCAAATGATTATTATTGTTTGATAAAGGATCCATATTGATATATAGCAAATTGGACACTATATATTGTGCGCATGAGTCTATCTATTTGGTATGCAGCGCCACATGTTCTGCACAAAAAAAAAATCACCTCTAAGGTTCACTTTGTATATAGTGAAGTGTCATAGCTGGAAATTAATTATATAGATAGATATATATCACAGACAATCGAGTCTTGATGATTGTGACATAGAGCTTTTATTTACCCACGATGCCCCTTTAGAATGTGACACATCTACCGTATGAGATTTAAGTATTTTTGTTTTCCTTGTGAGATCCAGGCACATTACGAGTCTCGTGTCAGTCCCGCTTTGGTTCGTAGGAGCGGTCACCTCGGCAACGCACGCTTTTGTAGTATTTTGCACTTTTTCCGCTTAGAATGTAAAACTGACGTCATCATCACCCGCTGAAGATGAGGTTTTCTTTTATTTTTTGCGAGGGGAGGAAGTGAGCAAAGCAAAGACAATATCAGGAGAGATTGTAGCGAACAAAAGATGAACTAACCACGAAAAAGCACTATAACCATTCTAAGATACGACAGCGCCATTACAGCAGCATGTTGATGTTTCGTCCCCTTTTTTTTTCCCATCTGTGTTGTCTCAATGTCACCACTCACACTTCTGTGTTGTCTTTAAAAACCTACTATGCCCGTCTTGTTCTTTGAGAAAGGTCACCCTGTGTGTACGAGGGGGTCAAGACGCAGCTGGTTCATTCAGCATTTCCATTCAAGCTTAGCAGTGAAACTGAATATCTGAGGGATTTCTATGCAACATCTACTGTATAAAGGTGGTAACTGCATCTTGACTTGCCAGAAATGTGATGCTTCGTGAGAGAGGAAACATTTATACCCGATTTTTCTTTTGCACTGTTTTCACGTCCTCCATGAAAAGATTATTGCTTTAATATGTTTTTTTAATTTGATGCGTTATTTTGTATTGCTGTATGAATCTTTTGTTTATTGCCCGAGACGACTCTTTCATATGTTGTATTATATTTGTTTATGGTACATATCAGTTGTACATATAAAAAAAAAAGTTTTGTTTTTATACACGATGTAGTGCTTGTTTACAAAGTTTAGAGGGCCTGAAACTCAGAGAACCAACTTTTTTGCCCTTGTGCACGAACACACACTCACATATGGAGATTTACATTCATAGATCCCTAATTTCACGTAGTCGATATGAGAAAAATTAGCTTTTCCTCTTCAACTGATTCTCATCTTTTTATGCACCCTCCCTTTGAATGGTTTCCTTTTTTCCAGTATGTGTATGAGAAATGACCAAAAAAGACAACATTGTGATCACTGGACGTTAAACCTGAAATGATAGTAGTTTTAAAGTCATGTGTATTTTTTTGGTTTCGCCTTATTTTTATACCCATGTGCTTGTGTGTGTAGCATCTTCATACCGAGTCCATGCATGTCATTGGCTATAATGCATCTCTCTTCTTTTAAGTGTCGTCTGTCTAAAAATATCAACTTTAAAATCTCTCGTAAGAATTACACACACACACACACACACAAACACACAGATGCCATCTCTCTATTTCCAACCTTGTAAATACATAGCTTTTTTATACTGGGGTTTGGGGAGCAATAGGTCTTTTAGCGGACAAAAAAAAAAAGGTGTGTGATCATAGAAGTAAAAGGAAATTGTTTTTTCTCTTGATCAATGTACAGTGGATAGACTGAGAAATGACCTTATGTCTGTCTATAGGGACCCAGATTTACCCAACCCTTTACACCAAACACTAAAGGTTTACCAGAGTCTAACTACACAGACGTCTATCTTAACAACTCGAGCAGTTGCAGGAGAATTTAAATGTGCTCACACTGGATGTTGCATGTTTCGTTGGTGGTTCATACTATTTTTGTGTCCAGATATTATTAAAGAAAAAAAATGAATGAGGTAGAGAGAGATATAGAACAAAATGTTATAGAGGGGGAAATTATGAAGAAAACCTATTATATAATTATTGATGATGTATGCTGACTGTACAAAGATTATGCTTGTAAAACCTGTCTGGTTTTTCACTTGTAAGTAAACAGAAAAAAAAAATCTACTGTCATGGTTTTGTGATTGTATACAGGAGGTATTGATAAATTATGCAAATTGTGCTGTAAAAATGGCTGTTGCCCCATGTCTAAATATTAAATATCAGTACAAATGAAGTGTGCTTGTGTATTGACTTTGATATACTCTGCTGGTCGTGTATGTGTAGTAACAGTATATGGCCACAAGATGGTGCCACGTGCTTCCATTTCGAGCAATGTCCAGTGACGTGCATGGTAGCATCCTGATGCCGTACAGCTGTTTCCAATTACTGGCTGATTGAACCTCCTCTCAGGTCTGTGTGCAGGAGTGTGTTGTGTTTGATTGACAGCTCCTCTCTCCTGTGACATGTCTCCACCCAGCTTCAAGGTGAGTTAGCACCTGGTGTGTGTGTGCAAGGCCTCTCTGCTCATATGTGTGGCTCCAAGGTTTGTTTGCAAGGACTGACCGAATGTTTGCATCGACAAACAGTGTTGCAATTTAGTAATGAGTTACAGTTGCTAGTTCGCGCAAAAGTAATTGAATTACTTTACCTATTGCTGCATATGACAGTAATTAGTTACAAGGGAAAGTATTGCGTTACTTTTAAATGTCTACCTCTAATATTAATGAATATTATTTTAGTGTTGCCGTGACACAGTATGGACAAGAAAACTCAACTCATTGTACGCAATATTACTGTAGTAATAGGAGTAATAATACTCCTGGCCGCCAGAGGGCAGCAACCACTAGTGTTCCCGCCTGTAAGTTATAACTGACTTAGACAGTAGGATTTGGTAGAAGACCTACAAGATGATGGATGTACATGTTAACTTTGCTACAGTAGTTAAGAAATACTATTTGATTTACTCAAGTTTCTTTAGTTTTTAGAGTTTATCAGTAATTGTAGTTGCATTATGCAATTTGAAAAAGTAATTAGTTACATTTCTGGTTGCCACCAAAAGTAGTGGAATCACTGTTACACTGATTTTTGTTTGATTGCTGCACCAGTTGCAAGATCTCTCCTCTTCCTCGTCCTCTTCCTTTCTTGAGCTTGGTTATGACACAACAGTTTCCAAAGGCATAAGACCACATGCTTTTCTCACTCACTACAAATTAGACATGTCATCTTTGTTGTTCTGGCAAGTCATGCAAACAATCAGCCTGAGTACATATCTGCCTGCTCGTGTGTACTTTTAAAGTGGTCTCATAAATCTGAGTGTCATCAGTCCTCTACCTTGGCAGCCTGAACACAACAGTCCTGATTTGTGTATAGAAAAAAAAAAAACATTCAATCAAACCTAGTATATTTCCTGACAGTTTGAGCCACCACACTAATATTTCTGATTAGATACTGGATCATGTTTACAAAATGCAATCATTGGTAAATTGTTTCAGCATCTGATACAGATTATTTTAATGAGTAATATTTGTGTGTTCAATATATATATATATATTTTTCTGTTTTTTAAATAATTTATTTGGTTTTCAGATTTTTTCAGACCTGGAGGCTCTAACAGAAGCGAATCAATCTGAGCTGAAACAAGCTGAGCAGTTTTAGAAATGAGCAGCTGACTGATGTCCCATGTCCTCTGTTCTAATCAATGAAGTCAGCCTTTATTTTGGGACCCAGCTTGCATTGGGTGGAGAACTCTTTGAAAGGCAAACACATGAGTTGTAGAGCGTTGGCTCGCAGCTCGATCGGGGATTTATCAGAGAGGAAGCCGTGGTCGACTTACAACTGTGTCAAGTCATAAGGACTTGAAGAATGTGCCTGGAGCCGAGAGCATCAGCAGCTGATGAAGTACTTGATTAAATAAAATGTTGCCGATGAAAAGGAATTAATTGTTACTTTGGGCTGCGGCCAAGGGCTTGAAAGACTGGACATGTGTTGCTTCTTTTCTAAATGAAGTATCTTTGGATGGTTTTGTGGCTGGTGATGATCTGCAGGCCTGAAGAAGACACTCTAGTGCACTCAGAGACGAGAGTTGTTCTCGTCATCCTCTTTTCATTTTGTATATGAGTTAATGCAACATTATGACATAAATATCATTTATCATCAGCAGCTGAGGCTGAGGGAGGTTTCATCCAGAGTAACAATTCATTTTACCACAGCGTTTCTCAACACCACAATGATTCTGATTTCATCTCTTCGGCACTTCTCCATTTTACATTGCATATTAACCCCCACATATACAGTCTTTTTGCACGCCTTGTTTTATGGTTTTAAAAATTTGTGCCAGCATTTATATAATTCTGCCTGCAGGGGGGAGTGAGAAACCCGTTTTGCAGAGTCACCCAGGGATCTCTCTGTGATGATCTCTTTGACTCCATGTACTCCCCCTTTGGCACACACACAGGGTCAGAGTTCACACGCAAAATGATGCGTTGAATGCTTGAATGCATTTGTATTAACTCATAGACAGACTTGAGAGAGTCAGGACTCCGACTCTTGACAAAATAAAAGTGAGTTGGAGAGACTTTTATAAACACACACCACCTCAAAGGTTTTTCATCAAACACCCAGCAGATTTTAATTCCAGGCAAAAGATTCATTTTTTTACTTCATAAGTCAAAGAAGTAAGCATCCTAGAACCTTACTCTTAAATCTGGTTCTGCCTCTTAGGTCATGTTCTAATTATTTCATGCAGTTTCCTGTTTTATTTTGTCACTCACCTCTCTTCACTTCCTGCCTTGCTGTGCGTTTCCCACCGGTTTGATTGCCTGCTATACTCTGAATGGTTTCACCTCCACTAATGCACAATAACACCAGCTATTTATTATTGGATGTGATATGAGGTAATAAAGGATAAACCAGCATTAATTGGATGTTTGGTTAACCACTGCTGTGAAAACCCTCAGTGTGTATCTGTGCCTTAAAGTGGAATGTGGATCCACTTCAGAACCGAGTCATGGAATTCAGTCGTGTCGGGTGATTCACTTTGCCTGCTCCTAAATGAGAATCAACAAAACCCTAATCTGTAGTGTGAGGCCCGACGATGACTAACGTCGGGGCTCTTCATCACGGCTGATGATCTGGTGTAATTATAATCTCTGCAGGGACAGCTGTTACAGGCCGTGATAGCTGTTCGGGGCTTAGCGAGCAGCAGAGAGTCTCAACTGTACTTTTAAATAGAGAAAACATTTCAGATATAGAAGAGCACCGAGGTCTCGCCAGAAGCTATATTCAGAAAGTTTGACATCTCATCTGGCTGTATTCAGATATTCAGCGACTCACATTGCATTAGGTTGAAGAGACTGAATTACTTGGAATAGTTTGGGGAATTATTTGATTTCTTGCTGAGACACACGACACATGTGTTTACTACATATGAAACTACAGCTTCAGTTCAACTTTGCATAAAGGAAACAGAAGGAAGTTCGTGAGATTTAGAGGTGGTGTTAGGTTGAGATAAGTGACCTCCATATTTAGCCAGCCTGGTCACAGCTGTAATACACCCACCGACCACGAGAGGACCACCATAATTCCATGTTATGTATCCCATTGATTAAATACTATCTCTAATAAACAGTACAATAGCAACAGTGTTGTGCTTCATCACTATTTTTCAGTACAACATAATCAGGAAAAAGGCAATGCAACAATATAATAATACTGTCTTTCAAATAAAGACCAAATAAAGGGACTGTTCAACAAACAAAAATAACATGTTTTATCTAACTTGGCAAACTGCATGGGATGGATGAGTCAAACATGGGACTTTCACATTAGGGTTCAAAACCTGTGTGAAACCAAGAGTCAATGTTTTTTTAAGGAATTAGTTCATTTAACCCAAACCATGATCCTCAATTAGTTTTGGGGCCTAAACTTAATCATGTCGTTTTGATGCCTCAACGTGCTTTATTTTGAAAGTCTAATCAGACATTGCATATTTATCATTGCAAACTTGACCAGAATGTTTTAGTTGCAGTTAACTTCATTATCTTGTATCTATGAAAAACTGTGAGTTGCTAAATTAGAGTTGTAATTTGTCCTAATTTAATTTACTGTCGTCACCCATCTTTTTAATTGTGTATATCAAACGTCATCTTGGTTCTCAACTCTTTATCACAGCTTTCAGAAGTCTTTGCGAGAGGAGGATGTAAAGTGTTGAAGGGCACGGCTCGGTTGACTCCTGGTGTCCTTTTTGCTGCAAACGCTCGCACTTTGATCAAAGGAAGCCAGGCTCTCGCTGCCAGATCCCACTCTGTCGTCTACATTAAACCCTTTGTGTCTCCCTGTGTTGTCTTTCATACTCACTCTCTCCATCCCTCTTCTCCAGAACCCCCCCCCCTCCCCCCTTCTCTCCCTCTCTCTTTGTGATGCCTCCCTCAGATCTTTCACTTCTAAAGTCTGTTCCCCTCTTTTGCCTTCAAAGTTGTGGGCCTGTGTCAGACGGAGGCCTGGAAACACCCCGTGATTCGCTGAGGCCGATCAGAACGACAGAGATTTGGAGAGGCCACATCGGGCGACGTCGCCGGATGCATCAGCTTATACCAGGTCGGACACGTTTCACACGACCATCAAACATGGCTTGATCTCCAAAGTGGGGCTGTCTGCATGGAAATATTTCAGAATAAAAGACTTCATAATACAGCCCCACAATTCACTGTGTAATTTAGTCATATTCATCAGTGTGTGCAGAGCTGAACGACAATAATGACATCCATGGGAACCTGATAAATAATGATAGTATAACGTTTCCACAACTGTGATCCGCTACTTAAACCTAATATTCTAAAGGGTCAAGAACAATAAAGACAATAACCCTATTGGAAATAGGATGCTGAAAGTGTCGAATAAATACTTGAGTTTTAAACAAATACCCTTATTAATTATGCTCAATACTATTAAATAACATTTCTGTTCTGAACAACTATTTAAATCATATCAAAATGTCATTCAATTAGACAACTTTATCTTGAACAAACGCTGGAGTAAAACATTGAAATTTAAGGGGCAGGAGCCTCGGCCCTAGTCTGCCTAATCGAGTTAATCCATCCTGAATAATTGGTGTCATGATTGGATGAAATTAATTGTGGCCGGCAACGTGGAGACTCCATAATGTTGCATGAACCAATATGAGCATGCGATGTGTAATACTTTGGTTCATAACTAAACACTTGCAAAGCTAATAACCTTCCCATGTGTTTGGTGCTAATTGCAAACATTAACATGCTGACACACTAAAGTAAGATTGTGAACATGACAAACTTTACACCTGCTAACCATCAAAAAGTTTGCATTGCCGTGTTTAATTAACCTGAATTCTTAAAGTAGCAGAGAAATTGCTTTTCTTATTTCTCTAAGCTTCATGTCCCAAACCATTCAACATCCTAATGCAATCACAGTGAGACCTGTTGGATAAGCAGGAAACCATCCGGACTTTGATTGGCCAGAGCTTTGGTCCTGTTGGGCTAAATTTGTTCTCCTGTCATAAAAGGAAAAGTCCAGATGTCCAGATGACACACAGACAGGGATGTGCTGTTACTAACTACTGACTAATGTTGCTTGGAAACATAGAAGTGAATTAGGTGTGCAGGACGGTCTGGCAAATGTCAAAAGATGAAGCTGTGGATCATCAAGTCTGAGCAGAGTGGACACATTCGAACAGCACATTCGAACAGTTCCCTGCTTGCCACCACTCACTCCATTGAGAATCTATCAAATGACACCGATATGCACAAAAGCAAAAACCTAATTTCATCAGAAGGAAACAAAATGTTATCAGTAAAACAGAATTGAAACAGACAGCTCCAGCCCTTCACGTCCAATCACCTCGGATCCCACCCCCCCGAAGCCTTCCTCCTGTCACTGGATGCCTGTTTCTCCCCGAGGGCCTCCTTCACCGGGTCGTAACGTCTCCTCCTGACAGAAGAGCTCCCACTAATAGTAATGTGATCAGTCAGTGCGCAGAGGGGACCGAGGCTGCCCCCGTCCCGAGCCAGACATCATATCATACATATCCGCCATCACATCTCTTTCACTGAGTCAACAAGCCGCAACCATGTTGACCGTCACCAGGGAGGAGACTGATGCAAGACTTTTTTTTTTTTATGGTGACCTACAAAGGGTTTTTGACTGACTGGGATGTAACTAAGTACATTTACTTAAGTACTGTACTTCAGTAGGAATTCAGGGTACTTCTATTTTGCTTGAGCATTTCCATTTTATGTAACTTTATTAGTTGTTTAAGTTGTTTTTCAGATTACAATTTTTTTATACCCTTTTTGTCCAGTTAAAACCAAGTATCTTCACATTTGGTGACTTTTTCTGATAACTTTAAGTGATATTTAGGTGTAGAAANTATCTTCACATTTGGTGACTTTTTCTGATAACTTTAAGTGATATTTAGGTGTAGAAATTCTCCTACTGCTCAAAGTAAAAAAAAAAAAAATTACTATTTGATTTTGTTGAATTTTGAAGTTGGCTTTGTAGACGTTGTTCTTACAGGACAGCGATGCTGCAAATATATGATCTTATAGAATATGATGCTTTGATGTAGAATAAACAACCCAACAGTATATAAAGTAGTTAAAACTTTGAATCCTTAAAGTAAAATGCAACATGGACATCAATGCAGCAGTAAAACCGAAAAAACAAATATAACGAGTGATTTTATTTTTCATATTTTAAGTGCATTTGCTGATACGACTTACATTTACTTCACTAAGGTTTTAAATGCAGGAGTAGTTTGATAATGTGGTTTTTCTACTTAAAAGTAGGTAAAAGTAAGAGGCTTGAACAACAGCAAATAAGAATATGCAAAGACACAGACATGAAGAATATAGAAATATGTGGCTTCAGTCATTCTTAGAGGAATAGTTAGACATTTTGGGAAATCGTTTTCTTTCTCTTTCTCACCAAGAGTTGGATGACATTCTAGATAGTTGTACTGCTCGCATGTCTCTATCTATCTAATTTTGAATAAGCTTTGTCTGTTCCTCAAAAGGCACTCCAGATAAACTAAACAAGGGAGGGGGGGGGGGGGGGGGGGGGTAAGATATGCAGTTTCTTGAAATTCCCTGTTTAGTGAGGGCTCAGCAGTTTGTGCATCAATTTGTTTGTCTTGCAAGATCATGAAAAATGTGAGAGCATGTGCACGGTGGCAATTCATTTTTTCTCAGACAAGAGTCAGATTTGACAGATGCTTCATCTTATTATATCATGTCGTGAGGCTGATCTCCGAATGCTTGCAACCTGCATTTTTCCCACTGATGTCAGCATTAAGAAAACTAACTATAAAACCAAAGATGATCACAAGTGCAGGAGTTGGCTGAAAAGAGTCGAGGCAGTGTGTGTCTTCTTATACTTGATTTGTAATTTGATGTGAAAAGCCGCCATGGGTGCATTTCAAATGTCATTAGAATAAAATGCAAAGGCGTTTGCCCTGCAAATGTGTTTTAATGAGCTGCTGCATTTTTAGAAAATTAAACCTTATTATTAGGCACTACTCCCTCATCTGTGCTCTCTTGTTAAAAATGAGAGTTCATGAGAGCTGGTTGAAACTGACTATAAATAGTTTAACGGATGACGTTCACACTAAAAAGAATGGTCTCCCAGTTTCTAAAAGAGGAACCCATGCTGAAGACTGTGCAAATGAAAAGTCATAAAATATGTTTAAAAATTATGTTTTACTGAAAATACCCACCTGTGAGCTCATCTTCACTCTCTCCGCTGCTTTATGAGACAACAGCTTATGCTGCTTTCTCCCTCCATTATACTGAGTCTTCGTCTCCTGTTTTGGCCTCCCTGTACTGCTCCCATTGTGAACACACACACACACACACACACACACACACACACACACACACACACACACACATGTGACGTGCGCTCACCGTTTGGGAAAACAACAGCCTTGTGGCTCGGTTGTGAGGAGTCAGCGTGGAGACGGTGAAGGGGCTGCTAGGCGACGGCAGCCGGCCAATTCCCTTGATGGGTAGGTGGGGTCGGGGATGGTGATAGAGGCCCCACCTGCTGCCTGCTGGGCCCACACGTAAACACACACACATGCATGCACACATTCCGAATTCACCCAGAAACACCACATCTAACTCCTCATCGCTCTCCATCACACACACACACACACACACTTGCACCTCTGCTGCTCTTTTCTGGAAACATGACCTGAAGCAAACTGCAACTCAGTGGTCAACAGGTTTAAATGAAAGAGCAGTGAAGCGCACAGCTGAGAAACACACAAGCTTTACACACAGTTAACAGGTTTTTTTGTGTGTCCAGTTGTAGCCTTTTTTCAACTAGGTATTTATTTGTAGACATGCTTGACAAGAACACGCTGACTGGCAGATACTATGAATGTGCATTTTAACGTATTTAGGAACAGAATAAAAACCTACATTGCAATGTTATCTTCTTTGGTAGGTTGTTGCCAAACTCCGAGACTACATTGACACTGAGACACTGTTAGCAAAATTAGTTTCATCTTTGCTTTTCCTGCTATGGCAAGTCCAAAATGTCTGCTGTGAAAAAGTCTATTGATTGTCCTGTTCATGCATCCTGCAGATATCAGCATGCACCTGGTGAAAGGAGGTCCAATACTCAGTCTTTTGCTCTGTTTTGGTCTCTTTTCTTGAATAAAATATATGTCTTTAGCTGCTAATATCTTCACTATGTTCACCAGCTGGTTGCTAACTTTGTCTGTCCCCTGCTTGATGTTGGACAGGTTACATACAGAGGGTTTATTAGAGTATTTTCCCTGATGAAAGTGAACCAAAACAATGACCTAAAAGACACTAAAACGTTTCATAGAGTTTGATAATAAATCTCGGGTTTGTCATTACAAGTGCCTCCTTTAACATTATGCGTGGTTGTTTGATCTATTGTTGATATGAAAATATTGATTATAGCAGCTTTAAAGATGAATATTCCATAAAACCACACTGGGTGTCTGTAATCTGATGATTTACGGGAATGGGATGTATTTAGTCAAACTGAATTTGCTGCTTTTGAGAAGCTTTTGTAAAACAGACTAATCCCTGTGAAAATCCCATATAATCCTATTTAAGAGAGTGTTGCATTCACTGGCCTGGTTCAAAAACAGAAGCAGCATGAGGGATCGCTGTTGGATTATTGTATGTGGCAACACACGACCACAAGTCCCCCCCCCCCTTCAAACGAATGTCTTCATAATATTTTCAAAACAGGCTCGTGGCATTTTGTTAGTTATTAGCTGATGAGTTTGCCTGTTCATCTGTGTCGTAGTGCATCTATTTATAGAACATTTGCAAAAGCACGTCTTCTCTTTTTGTCTCGCTCCACCTCCGAGCCCTCCCCAGCAAGAGGTCATAGTGAAACCTGAGCAGGCGGGACATGGACAGCTATTTGCACAGTAAATCTATTTGCGTGATTCATATAATAGCCGGTGAGCAACACTTAGCCTTGTTTGTCTGCCTCGACCCCCCGATGGCAAACTCATGTGCACGCACACATCCATATTCAAACCTTAACACAAACAAAATTAAACTCCGGAATAATAACTCAGGGCTTCCATAATAAGTGAGGAGCTCTGAGGAAATTAGTCAGGGGCTTTGCATGGAAAACTCATTAGAAAATACAGTATAGTCTTGTGGTATTTACCTTTGCTGATGGTCCCAGTAAAGGGAAATGTCACTTCATATTAAGTTTGCCACAGCCCTCGGAGCAAGGAGGAATTTATTATTGAATTCCTGCCTAAGCGGATGCACAGCACTGTTGCAAATTAAATGAGGGTTTATAATGATATACATAATAAAACAGCTTTTATCAGATGAGAGTTGTGAGCTCTCCTCGTGCCGTTTGGCTGCATCTGACATGGGCAGGAGTCATGATGAGGGCATGAAGGTGCATTCAGGCACCACATGTAACCAAAGCTGGACTCACCTGGTTTGTGGTGCATTCTTATCAAGGATGAAGAGGAGGGGGAAAAAAATCCCTCATCTTTCGATAAGGGAAGTGATTTTAGGCGGCACATTTAATGCCAAAAATGAGTATGAGGATGGACTCTGAGGAAAAAAAAAAATCTTGTTTGCATTAGTTTATATGATTTGATAAGTTCTTTATGTGCAAAAACAAACTTGGCACAAAAAGATGATTCTGATTGTGACTCCAATAAAAGGAGACCTGCCCTTGACCCTGAAAGCAAAGTGCAGACAGTGCACAAGAAGGTGGCTGCATGGGTGTTGAGTGATGGCGAGGAGGTGTCGGTGCCAAGTGTCCGGCGCTTGGTGACACTCCACCGGCGAGAGAGCCGTGCGTAATTGTCGCAGAGAGGGCGCCCGGAAACCCATCTGTGCGTCACAAACACAAACACAAAAACCACACACACTGTAAAAAATGTCACCAAACACTCACACACACTTCATGCCAAGTCTCCATGAGAAGTCAGATAGTGCCGGTTTGCTTTTTCTCACCAAGAAAATCTCCAACACTGGATTTAATTTGATCCATTTCCCCACTTTTACGCACGATTTTCACATAAATATCAAAGTGACATACACTCATGAAACTGCATTTACTTCAAATATAAATCACAATAAATTGATTTCTGTGTCATGATTCTTCTCCACTTCAACACAGCAAACGTTTCAGAGTGAGATCCCCCGTGTTAAAGGCAGGAGGAGATGTTTTTTGCAGTGTGCGGAGTGGCACCGCTCCGCCGGCCAAAGCTGGAGATCCAAACACGCCCTCCCCCTTTTTTTCCTCCTTTTCTTTTCTGACACACGCCGTGGATCTGCTCTAATAGCCTATCGCTGCTTGAGAGACACACACACACGGCTGAACCCAAAAAAAGCTCCTCAACTCCACAGCGAGGAGGAGGAGGTGGTGGAGGAGGAGGAGACACCAGATGAGATTTGTCTCCAAACGCGCACCGATGGCGGAGTGAGGCTGAGAAAGACGCACGGAAGCGCTGGATTTGGGAACCTTTTTTTTCTTGTGTATCTTCTTCCTGGTCTGGATCCTGGTTGTGGAGGGGAATAAACACAGCTATGGATTACTCAATCTGCCTACTTTTGCTCCTGTCAAGCTTCTCGGCCGTGTCGGTCGGACAATTTCCAACAGCGCAGATGTGAGTAGAGCTTGAAAACAGCCTGTTGTGCTCCTGGAAATCTGCTGAGTTTTTACATTTCACAGTCGAGATTTCAGTCATTTAAAGCACTCAGAGACGGATGATATATGAAATCCTCAGGTTTGCGTTCAGTTTCAGTAGCAGCCAGGTCAGCAGGAGCAGAAAGCCCCCTGTGTGTTTGCCAAGTGATGATGATTGCACATTACTTTGGACACAACTTTACCTTGTGAAACCTGATATTTAAAGCCACTTTCCATTTGTTGCCAGCTTGCAGCAGTGTGACATGTGGCTTGCTGTCAGATGGAGGACTGAGGTCTGACTGTAGATCAGGGCTCCCCAAACTTTTCCTGGAGATGTTAGAGTTGAGAGTTTGTCTGAAGGATTTACAAACATTTGGTACAGATTTTTAATTCAGTGCATGGCAGGTGATACTGAGTCTACTGGAGAACTATTAGAACAGATTTAGTTGATTGACAGCAACAGTTTTGACATTTTAACTCAAGGTAAAATGCAAACAATTCTGGTTCCAGCTTCTGAAATCTGAACAGTAGTTATCAGTCTTCTGTGATGCTAAATTGAACATTGGGTTTCTTACTGAAGCAATATGAGGAAGTCACAGTGGGATCTGGGAACTTTTCACTATTTTAAAGATCAAACTATTCATTGATTAATCAAGAAAATAGCTGCAGGAATAATCTGTGATAGAAATAACCAGTTGCTGTTGTCTCAAACTATTTTTTTCTGCAGACCATGTGGACATCTTGAAAGACATGTGGTCAGACTTCTCTTGAGAAACTAGTGTTGTCCACCCTCCTGGTTCTTGAGTTGGTGCAAGTGCCAGTTTACAGTGATCTCTATGCACTAAATATCTCACTTATTTGTTTAGACACAAACACTTCTAAATGAATCCGCCATATGGATGCGTGATCATCTCCAACATGCAGGCTCGCAGTTCAGCTTTGCTCTATAATTTATTGCCAAAGTCTCAGTATTTCTACCTCCGGCTACGAGCTGCCAACTCTCCTTGCCCTGCAGGATGGGTTATGAACTTGAGATATATAGAGGTATCACTGTCTCCGTCTAAATTTGACTCCCGACCTCTATATTTGCCGCACAGCATTAATAGATGTAGCAGATGATGCGTCCACAGTGGCAGGAATACAGGGCCTGAATTAAACAAGCGTGTAGGTGGGCGATGCCGCGCCTCACACTTAATCAACAGGTTTAAGATATTCCAGATGGTTCGAAACGGAGGCAGGACTACAGGTTTTGAACGCGGCCCAAGAACAGTCCCCGAGAGAGGTGGTGAGCCATGATGGCACTCAGCCTAATGGCCGAGCACAATGATGTCAGACTAGCAGAGTGGCCTGCCCACTCCCTATATTTCATGGGCACTAAGTGGATTGATCTGTGGGCTGTGTTCATGATATTCACACAGGCTTGGCGAGCTGCAGACCCACTTTCACTGACACAGTTGACTTACTGTGCAGAACTGGCAATTTGGCAGGAAAAACAATATTAAAATTCACAACAAGATTGGCAGGAGCTCTTTGTTTGAATTAGGAAAACTTAATTTAGGAGAAAAGACGATGCCAGAATGAAACTAGAAAAACAGTCAGCTCACGTACTCTGTGTTTTGACATCTGCTCCTGAGCCATCAGTTATACATTTTCTTGCTAAGGATGAAAGTTTTAATGCAAAAAAGAATCTTGCAAAACGAGGGAAAAAAAAATCTCACTGTGCCCTCGCGTTTAGCAGCAGACGGTCTTATTCTCGGTTGAACTCTGGTGGTGATGGTGATTTTGAGCGACAAGCTTCAAGCAGACTCCTCAAGGTGAAAGTTGAAGAGAGAAGCAGGGGAGCTGAGGACAGGGACGGAGAGACGAGACCCAGTGTGTGAATAAGCAGGCTCTTGAGTATCTCAGTGTTTAGTGACTAAAATCAGACATTTAAGTGCACACATTCTTTCTTCCTGTCTTTCTTTTCCTTCTCACCTCCCTGTCTCATGGCTGGAAGTGTGACTGTATCTCTGGGCTCCATCTCTAACCTCACATGCCAGCATCTGTCTGCTTCAGATTTTCATGTCCCCTCTCTTTTCTCGCAGCCCTCCCTCCCTCCCTCCCTCCCTTCTCACTCACTTTCTCATCGCTCTCCCTTTCACTCATGTTCATTCCCCCGTCCATCTCCTTTCCCGTCCGGCTCCCTTATGTATCTCTTCATCTCTCTCTCTCTCTGCACTCTTCTTGTCTTCTTCGCCCGAAGGCGGATGATTAACATCATCGAATCTGAAATGCAAAGTCTGATGTCATAGACTGTGCCCCAGAGATCTCGGCGCCAGCGAGCACATAGAGAGATCAGGGGAGATAAAACAGAAAGGATGGAGATGGAGGGACAAGACGATCCAGACTGCTTGCCCTGTTTTTGATCTCATACATCTATTGTTTATGGATGCTGCTGCATGAATTCTGCATGTTTGCTGTCGACATCCTCCCAGCCAAAATGTCCAAATCGCTGCTCCGAATTCATCCAAATCCGAGACGTGATCTTATGCTTCTTTCGCCTTAGTCACCGAAAAGACATATTTTGTCTCCGTCCCCCCTTTTCCTCCGCAGTTTCTGTCACCCTCTGCTCCATTTCTCCCACTCTCACTTGCTTCTTCTTCTTTTTTTTTTAAAGGCTAACTAGATTTCATGCTCAACCAGCTAAAGAGCCATGCTTCTCGTGTTCGCGGTCTCGTCCCCAGCGATCGGCGGGCATAATGCGAGGAGGCACTTCAGCTGAACAGAGAGCAACACGGGCAGCTGTGAGCAGGGAGAGTGTAAAGATGATATATACAGTATGATTTTTGAAGCAATATGGTCCAGACTTTAGGTAAATTTAAAGGAATATAACCTTAATTTGTTTTCAAGCAATGTGTAGAAACGACAGGTTGTGGCTTTAGAGGAAGTTGTGTGTGGCACTGTTTCTTGATCTGGAGGCTCCACTGGTTGTTTTACAGTCATGACAGGACTTCAGGCCTGGATTATAATTTTTTGCACTTCAGTTTTTCACATTAAACAAACTGTATATATTGTCATAATTAGATTTTGAGGTGCCGGAGGGCGGACTCTGTTTCTTGACCTGCTGTTTTTCCCTGATTCCAGGTTTAATGCTAAGCTGCTGACTCCACCTTCATATTTACTGAACAGATATGAGAGCAATATTGATCAATTAAGCACATTGCAACCAACCATTCCTTTAATTTTCTTTTTAAAGAAGTGAGAAAATCTGCCATTAAATCAGCATATCCTCCAATGCTTTCTTTGGTAATTTTGTGAATCAGATGGTACTTCCTTCATGGTAGTTTAGTCTTCTGCCTTCCTTCATCTTGGGTGATGTCTTTTTCTCAGTCTTGACACTTGTTTCATCCCACTGCCTGTAATGAATATGCCTCACTTCCCACTTGAGGCCACACATATGCATCTTATTTTCACGGCCAAACTTCCTCCGGACCCCAGACGCTCGGATGCACCGTGTCGCACAGTTCAGCCATAAAACGTGACATATCGCAGTAATAAAATCTATGTAGAAACACAGAGATAAACAAGATAATCGTGGCTTTAATCTGCACCGCAGTGATCAGACAAATACTGGAGTCACGATTTTAAACGTAGCACTGCAGCAATGAAACCTGTTAATGCGTTTACATCCACAGTTGCTTTATCATTGTCACTGTGGTGCTTGAAGATGTGAACCAGAAAATGTGCCTATACCTCTGGAAAATCATGCTGGCTGCAGTCACAGTGTCCAACACACTGGTCTTTTATTGTATTTTTCACAAAATCAGTTTTTTTTTCCTCCAATGGAAAAAGCTTCTGGCCTTGTGCTTTGATTGAATCGTAGAGCCTTGATCTTGTTTCTTGCTTTGGGAGAGACGGAGAGATTTAAAGTGTCTCATCTAATATAAATGAGGAATGAAAAAAAAAAAGTTTAAAAATAAACAGTCGGTAAATTAGATTTCCCTTCAACTTTCATTCCTGTGTCAAATCTAACTCGGAGTGTGACACGGATAATACCGGGAGGTTTGAAGAGGATGAATCAAATGTAATGAGCAGATGGAAATGATCAGCCTGTCTCGGGTTTCCTTGGCTGTGATTTGCAATTCTTCGCCATGAGGGAGTTGCCAGCAGGTATATTTCAGGAGGCATGCTCCTGCCTAGAGTCAAGCAGCTGGCGGGCTATATCTGTTACACACATGCAAGAGTGCAAGATCTGTGCCCATGCATAGTGTGTAGTCTCTGCTCTATTTTCTTTCACCTTCTCTCACAGTTTTTCTTTTCTCACACTCATTTCCCCCCTCCTCTCTCGCTCATTCCCTTTTACCCCCCATTGCAACCCTGGCTATATTTAGGCAAGCCTCTGTCTTTGGGGAATAGAGTTCGGTAAAGATACAGAACAGAGGGGTGTGGGGTGGCAGGGGGCTTCCCATAAATCCCCCCCCCCCCCCCGTCGTGAGATTTTGTGGACCTGTTGCTCATTTGTGGCCTCTGAGTGTTGCTTTGGGGTCTTGTTTAAGTTTCTCCTCTTCAGTTCCCCTTGATAAAACGTCTTTTCCTCCTTGTATGTAAAAAGAAAACTTGCGAGTAACCAAGCAAACCCGCTGCTGTCTTACTTCCCTACAAAACTTTAGCACGTGGAAATTCCCAAGAATTTTCCATTGCATCGTTTCCCTGGAAACCTTGGGAATAGCTAACAGCTGTTTGGTTGGGTACAGTAAGCACATCTGTATACCATAATGTACAGCAGTGTAGTTGAAGGCTGAGCTGTAAATCAGGCATGTTAAGAAAGAGCCTACTGAACTAATCAGTAGTCACTAAAGTAACTGAACAATAGTGTGAAGCACAGGGAGACAAAAGAGAGAATGAGATACAGAAGAGCATGTAGGAAGATGTTGGAAGAAAATTAAAAATCAAACCCCGTGGCTCATCTTGCTTGTTGTCATGCAAAGCTGTCATCTCTCGTCTTTGCATTAAAAGCATAGTTAGAGGGAGTCATAGAGAGTCCGATGAGGAGATTGATACCACTCTGATGTCTGTACACTAAATATGAAGATACAGCAGACAGATGGTTATTTTAGCCAGGGGTGGATCTACCGGTGGGCTTGCAGCTACCAGGCCAGTTTTGGACAATTTATTTCTAAAATGTAAATATATATAGTTGTGGCTGATCAGAAATGTTGTAAATCTCTGATGTCCGAGTGCAAGTGAACGCAGCAATACATGATGCAGACTCCCAGACTCCCTGTAGCCTCGTGGGTCCGGCTCGTCCCCCCAGCAGAAGCTGTTCACGACTGTGTGTGTGCGTTCATGAGGGAGGGAGATGTAGAATACACAGAAGGTCAGAAAGAAATTTCATCCCCATAAAATAAGAAACAAACAAAAAGCCTTGCAACAGTGAGGTGCCAGGAGCCACGAGAGGACACGGGGTTCGTCACAGATTTCACCCAGCTGCCGCCAGTTGTCCCTGCAGCAGGCGGCAGCTCGGCTTTCTGTGCAGCCTCTTCCGGGTCACACACAACACATACACACACACACACACACACACACACACACACACACACACACACACAACACATACACACACACAGAGCGTCTGCAAAATATGTGTGTAGGGTTGCCAACTTCCAAAAGAAAAAATACAGAATGGCTGCAGATGGAAAGCGGCAGGGTTGTTTTGTTTGTTGCAATTGTAAAGATGTATATGAGAAATAAGCAGCAGTAAATGTAAAAGTGTCCACAAGCTCATTTGGAAATAAAAGTTTCCTATAGATGGCTAGAAATGTAAAGATCTAAATGAGCCAACTCATCCTAATCACACTCGAGACGTGTGAAGTGCTTAAAATATCTCCAGCGAGACACCACGAGCCCATCTGATGTGGAATAGTTTGAGAGAGAAGCAGGGAAAAGTGGCCCCGTGACGGCCTGTGATGGCTCCTCTTGAGCCCCTTAATGGAGCCGTATCGCTGCAGAAGAGCTGTTAATGCCAGACGACACTACACTACTACACTACACTGGACAGTGTGCGGAGCCGTCAGGGAGACCGGCACTCACTAACAGTAGTCGGCTCGCGTGGGCGTCGTAGATTGACGTTAATTGGACATTTTGGCCAGGGGGGGCTCTCTAATCTCTCTATTTATACACATCGTCCGAGATTGTGTGCTTGTGTGTGTTTGTGTGTATGTGTGTGTGGTGAGGCAGCAGGGTCGGGTGGATGTATGGGTGGATGGGTAGAGAGTTTGCTCAGGGAGTGTGAAGGTGACAGGGATGAGGAGGTTTAGTCATTTGAGTTCAAAATGACATGTCGCAGAGAGAAAGACGGCTGCAGGGATGAAGATGAGCAAGAGGAGGAAAAAACAAAATCTTAACTAGAAACAATTTGAATGACATAGGGATTGAAAAGAAGACATTTAAACAAGAATACAGAGTGAGGAAAAACTTAATCCTGCAACTATAAAAGCCGAATTCGCCATTTTCCATGCAAGCTTTTTATGATCAGCATCAAGTTATCATCTACTATTTGACAATGATTTAAACTGCTAGTACACCAAGAACCTGCACTCATCACTCAACTTGACCCATATTCATCACTTCACATCAAGGCGAGCACGTCTTATACCATATCTTGTTTGCATGTGTGCAGACAGGAAGTACAATATTAATCTAGTTGCCGTTGTCGTCCTTTATTCTCGTATTGTGCTGGAATCACACCAGCAGGTGCGATCGCTCTGCAGCGAGTACAAACACTTGCAGGTGTCACAACAATTCAGCTTCCTCCCATTTAATGTGCCCAGACACCTGCTGGTAGAGGTGATACAATGGGAGCTGTTAGTTCTGTCAGGACGAATATGCCTTTTGACATGGAGGGTGTGGACGAGGCGGGCTGGGCGCTGGGGGGACGGCGAGTCAGTCTCAGCTAGCCGTGCTCCAGAGTGTGAGGTCAAACGTGGGCAAGGGTAGGGAGAGAGTGTGACCCCCCCGGCCCTCTGCGACAGTCTCATGTTGCCGGTGGACAGACAGCAGAGCTTAGATAACCAAATGGCCTGGTATGACTCTGTTAACGGACATTTCCTGTAGTGCAAGTGATTGTGAATGAGTAAATGAATGAGCTTTTTTATTCAATAAAATGTATCTACTGATGAACTAAGACACTCAAATGTATCCATATATCTATATCAAAGCACTTGAATACAACAAAATCAAAATGTTATTAACTCGCCTATTGTTAACTTACTCCATAAAAACAAACAGTGATTACATATGTTCATTTGTCTTTTGTCAACATGCAACAGCTTGACTAAATGTTTCCTGATTTCTACAGTGTATATTTTATCTGTGTTTTTTAATTTTTAATTTGACTAAATTAAAGATGTTTTTCTTGTGAATAAGTTTTTTGTAACAACTGGGTTTTGATAACAAGCTGCTATTTTCACATTTTTTCAGTCTCAGCATTTGATATTTTCTTACATATGTACATGGTTGTAAAGGTCTGGTTTGTGAAGTGTATGTGAAATATATATATATATATATATATATCCAGTTCGGAAGCACATGATAAATGTCCAGCTGAGATAAGAACATATTTTGACATAACTTTAATAGTTTTGGAAACATATGCAGACACAGTCTTGCAGATTTGCATATCATAGAGTGGACTATCTCTCTCCGAGTGCCCTTCTAGCTTATAGTATTTCTAGTGTGACCTGTTGTCTCTTATGCCGTAAATGTGTGTGGCGTAGCTTCAAAGTTAAACTGAGCACAACAGGTCAATACGAGGCCGTTTGTCCTCGGCCATAAGTTCACCAGTTAAATCAATCCTGCTGGATTAAGCTTCCTGCAAACCCACACCTGCTCTATCAGCGTGTGATCGCCCTCCAGCACCGCCTCGTCATTTTGGTAATGATCTCATACAATGTCTCGTCAGCTCTTCCGCAGCTGTAATACACCCTGACATAAGTGCTTGATAGAGCGTAGAAAAAACACTGTTGTCGAGGCTTCACTTAAACACTGCTCTTCAGATCCAGGCGGGGGGGCCGTGGTTAAAAACGCTCCGGCTGACTCGCTAAGAGGAAAATGGCAGAAGAGAGGCAGAAACATCAATAACGTCTTGCCGTGGAAGATAATGAGGCCGCGAGACATTTACAAAGCCTGCAATTATGGTGTTATTGACCTCAATAAAGGAGACGATATCATCACTTGTCTCCTTTTGTGAGAGGAGCGAGAGGGGAGGAGGACGAAGGGTTTGGAGCATTATGAGTTCATTTAGAGAGAAAATAGGAAGCAGTAGGCCATTAATTATAGAGTTGCATATAGAGATGAAAATATGAAGGAAACAAGAAAACAGTGTATAACATTATACACAACAACAGCAAACAGATTATGAAACAAGAGAGTTGGAAATAGAGAGAATGTAGAAGCAATGAAAAGCAGAGATTAAAAGAAGGGAAAGAAATGAACCAAGCAATTGGTGTAAAATTTACTTAAGAAGTGAGTGCTAGAAAGTATGGAAAGGTATAAAGAGAGAGACAAGAAGAGGAGCAGAGAGCGACTGTCTGTCTTCGGCAAAGCTCCGTCGGGCTCGCTGCTTCTCAGACGCCTTGCCTCATCGTGTTGCAGAGCTCTTATTAACAATCCCCCAGTGGCTCAATTACAGCCACGCCGCCATCCTCAAACATCCCTGTCTTCTTTTTTTCCCCCCTCTGCTTCCTGTAATGATGTCAGCCTCGTCTCTCTCTAAGAACAGATTAGAAGCCCAAATTACTAATATCAGAGGAGGATTTAAGGTTTCAAGCCGTCTCCCAGTGCTGGAAAGCAATGACTCCGCAGCGTGATGAGACGGGGAAGAAAAGAAGCGTTTGCTGTCGGATGCTTCCTCCGTGACGGTTTTCGATGGTATTAAGAGATCAAATGTGGATCCGCAGACTTGTTTCTGAGTATGAAAACAGGAGGGTGTTTACAAGACGGGAGGGCGCTCAAGTGCAAACTCCGAGATTGATTATTGAGCCCTGGATTCTTGCGGCTGCTCGCACACGGGCGTGTCTCGGCCTCGGAGCCGGCGTGAGGACGAGTATTCGAGGGAGTCGGTCGGGGTGATGTAGCGTCCAACAGCGCTGGATCAATTTTCTGGACTTTCGGCTTCGGCTGTTTACATGGTGTTGGTTTTATCCCTTGGTAAAACAGAAACAGAAAACACAGACGAGTTAAAAAGCATTTGATATAACACCACTTGAAAGCCTCTGCTGCTGAATGACAATCTAAGGTCATTGTGGTGGAATAAGAATCGGTGTTCTCCTCCCTAGATGTGCTCCTTTCTCTTCCCCTGTTGATGGAGGATATGGCACGCACGCTGCATGAAATTAGACTACTCCAAAACCATGAATTTCAGTCGGGATGAGAATACTCGAAGCGACTTCTGCCTGCTAACCGGCGAGACGTGAAAGAGTGTTTTATGACAAACTGTTCCAATACTTTGACAGCCCAAAGCATAAGAATACAGTCTACAGGGTATTTATTCAAAGTTCCTCCGCTGCTTTCTTTCTAGAAATGACACAGAAATAAGTTTGGTATGAAAGTATAGACGGGACTCTGCAGTAACAGCTTGAAGGTAAAAATCTTCTCTCCGTGAACTCCATCTGGGAAGCATCTTTTAAAGTTGGATTACAGACTCTCGCAAACCCCTTGCGACAGCCCGACTGCGAGCTTTTATCCAAACATTGAATGGAGGTAAAAGCAGAAAGAATGTATAAGTCAAGGACAGTTTGAGGTCACTTTATATCTACAAAACAGCTCCGGTTTTATTGCAACCCTGGTCTTGTTTTCACAGTTTTGTTTCAGTGATAAGATTCTGCTCGTAAGTCCAAGTAATTAATTCTGCAAACATGATGGCATTTAAGTGGGCGATTGGGAAGTCAGGCTGTGAGGCGTGATGGATGTTCAGGACAGAATGGACAAGAACAAGCTTAACATAAGGTCCATAAAGGAGCTTCTTCCTCAGTCTGTAGATTTTTGCTTTTCAACTTTTTCTGAGTAGCTTGGCAAAAAGCTTGAGACTGAAAATTCAGTCCTGGAATCAATGTACTGTTTGTAAATTGTTTGATGCCTAATTGTCTGTTGCAGAATAAGCCCCATATTGTGATCAACCAGAATTATCCTTTGAATTTATTCAATCCAGAATGTGAGGTGAAGCTGCTCGTCCTGCAACAATCTCAAATTATCCTTCAGTCAAAATGGTTTCCTGATAAATGGGACTCGAGGGACTTCAATATTTATGGTTTTCGAGGGTTAAGCATCTTCACGTCCTGAGCTGATTGTCCAACCAGTGTATCAAACAGTAGTGAAAAGGCCAGAGGTTTTGGTTTTGACATGTAGAAACAGAACACAAGCCTGAACACAGCTCAGCCAGAGGAGTTCACGTGGTCAGAAGTTAGACAGTAACGTTCTCATGCTGAGTCATGCTCTCTATTCTGGGTCTGTGTTCACTTCTTTGTGTCCGTCCCTCAGATCGGACAGTCTGCTCCTAACTGGCAGAGCGAGGCGATTTGTTTGTTCTTCTAACAGTGAGTCAGGGTGTTCCTTGGAAATCAGAGATCAAATGGAGCTTTTCTGGTCATAATAATGATGAATAAGTCTCTCTTCTTTTGTGTAATTCACCTCTTTCATTTTTGATTCTGAAATAATAGCAGGCAGTAGTTTGATTGTGCGTCATTAACCACATGATGATCACAGTCATTTCTTCCAGTTTGCCACATATAAATCTAATAAATGTAATAATAAATGTAATCGAGCACAACAAGCTGTAAACACACCATTGACAAATTATCATGTTGTGGGCTGTAAAGCAAAACAATGAGCTGAAAGAAGCTAAAAAGGAAAGCAGGAGATATTTCTGTCTCTCTCAAGCTTTGCCTCTCACAATAATAGTTCTTTGACTTGATGTAAAAATATTGATTATTGCAGCTTTACTCCAAATAGTTACTCAGCACTTTGTCATGCTCTGGTCCATCACTCTGACTGGTGGGTTATATAACACAGGCACAAGAGGGTCACGCCCATTTCATTACATTAAGAGCTTCTGCAAAAGAGATGCACCTGTCCTGGTGACCTTTGACCCTGGGCAGCCCCCCGCTGCCCTCTGCTACCCACTGCTCTGGTTACATACAGACGTACATGTGACAGCTGGTCTAACGGAGGCAGCTTCTTTTCCAGTCATTACAGGGATGCAGTCTGAAGAAGGGGGAGGGGGGGCGGGGGGTCAAGCCCACATTAAGACACATGCTCACTTACATGCATCTTGTAGAGAATTAATTTAGCAGTAAGAGATACTGTATTTTGTCTTGTGCATCTGTTTTTGTGAATTGCTCTGCAGAGATGCGGTGTGATACTCGCCGCTGTAATATTGACACCACTCAGCAGCACCTCATCTAATTTCACACCATTTAACTCACTGGCACATTTGCGCTCGTGACTGAGGACGTGGAAAGAACTCGATGAAATTTTAATGTCATCTTTTCAGCGTCGGAGCTCTCATGTCTGTTTGTCTAAACTCCAACCAAGTGTGTCTCCAACTCTGTAAAGTCGGTGAACCTATGATGATCTGTGCCGCACGCACCGTGTGAGTCACTATGGCGACATGGCGAGTTCGACAGGTATCAGAGCTTCTTATCTCGGCTCTAACAAGTATGAACCCAGTCCGAGCTCAAAGTGTGTATGTGTTGGGCTATGGCTCATGTCCAGCTCAGTACAGGAGCCACTGCCCACTGGTCTCACAGTGGACTTTGCAGCACTAGATGTGGCCAAATGGTCAAACACAAGCTGCAACATATGGGCATTTATTCAGACTCCCAGCAAGCACCACTAATTCCTTGAATCACTGTGAGGACTAAAAGTAGAATTATCTTATTGACATTATAACAACAGCTTGGTTGCCAACTTCTTGGTCAGTCTAAACAATGACCAGGCGGGAGTGAGTGGGAGACTGAGAGTCCGGAAGCCCTGCAATCCCAAAGGGTTTCCTAATCTTATGGGATTTTCTTTTTCTGTGCAAACAAAGTATCATGTGACACAAGTTATGATTAAAGATATGTTTTTTTTGTGCCTTGGCAGCACAGTAAGTACAAGAAAGAGTAAGAGAAATTAAGCTGTAACTTTATTTGGCAGTTGTTTCAATGCAGTTACTAAAGAGAAGGATGGCTCACACACATCACTTTAAAGGGGGAGTATACCAATTTTCTATTGCACTTCTTTAAATTTGGACATACAAGATACAGATTTAAAAAATATTATTTAAATTGAAGCATCAGAACCTGGGATATCCTGAATTTCTGTCTCAAATGAAAGTGAATCCCCCAAAACATTGGATCCTACATTTCCCATAATGCAACTCTTGTAGCTTCCCCACCTCGTAAATATTGGTTGATTTGGTAGTAGTTTATTATTATTAGTAGTAGTAGTAATAGTAGTAGATGTGTAAAATCAATGGAGTGGCCTCAATCATCACAGTAGCACAGCAGTAAATTCCAGAGAATGACACAGTAACAGTGAGATCCAACAAGAACACTGGCCTTTTGTACCTTTCAGACTTTTACAGATTATGTAGTCAGAGCAGAAACAATCAGACCCAGATGTTGTAGTAAAAGTTAGTCTAAACTGTGTGTTATCACATTCATCCCAGCGTGAATAAGCAGTGAGTGATCACAACTGGCAAAAAGAATATAGGGAGAGAAACAGGGCTTCGACAATTGCCAGAAAGGAAAAAAAAAAAATCAGACTGCTCCATAAGTGGGTGATATTAATGACTCAGTGAGACAAGTGTGAGAGAAAAGAGGCTTGTATTGCCAGCAGGTCTCACACTTGGCCGAGCTTCACATGGCTCCTCTTGTTTCCAACCCCGCAGCCTAACCGCTGTGGCCGAGTGGCTCTACATGGCTCACCAGCCATTTTGGAGGCTTCCTTCCTCCCCACGTTGACCCCTCCTCTCCAATTTCCCCTGGGAGAGAGAGAGAGAGGGAGAAGGGGGCAGCTGAGCATGGGAGGGGATAATGATGCTATCTAATTTTTCCATATCCTGCTCCAAGTTTCCATTCTCTCATTGGATGTTTTTGCATATTTCTTCATTAAAACACAATATCCATAGTCTGCCTCTATTCAGAAACACAGTAATCTCTGTCATCACTAAAGAGGAAGCCACGCATCCTGATGTTATGAGTGAATGTATGGCCTTTTACTGATAAGAGGAAGAGGGTTATTTGTGGAAGTGGCTTATCAAAACACAGTTTTTTTTGCCCAGGAGATTTTACTACACCAAGATCAGAGAGATTTCAAAAGTCCAGCTCAAAGCAAGTAGAATTAGAAATGGTACATTACAAACCGACCTCGTGCAGAAACATCCAAGCTGCTGCAGACAAGTGAGGGAACTAATTACTTTTAACCACGACTGGTGTAGTTAGGCACTTTCCCTGGATCATGTTTAATTGTAGCCGTCCTCTCCTCATTAGGGAAGAAGCTTCTGCAAACTCTGGATTAGTGTCAGCCAGGTCACGACTGGAGCTGTCTTCATCCAGAAATGTAATACTGAACTGGGATCAGCCGCTAAACGCCTCCCGCTCGCGGCAGATGCCATGAGTGGTGCGTTGAGAAAAGTGGTGAAAATAGAAGATGAATTATTAACGCGGCATTGAATATTGAATTTTGCTCAAATCTTAAAGGACAAAGTGAGCACTTGCTGAAACAGTGGATGGATAATTAACCTCAATTCTTCTTTGATGGAGCATAAATACACACCTGTGTGCACTCTCACATAAGACACCTGTTGTAGTATTGTAGGCTTATTTGAAAAAGTCAGGTGCATAGCAGCCCTAACACACACCTGCTGGCTATGGTTAGTGGACCTTATCTTGACCCTGGCTCCATGTACAGTAGTCAGAGCACATAACAAGTGTGACTCTGAAACATAAATTACCTTGAAGCCATTAATGCATGTACACGTGATTGTGACGAGGGGGGTAGAAAGAGATATGTGCTGACCATCCTATATGTGCCCTCAGCTGTTTCTCACAAGGCTAAATTTACTATGTGGCTCCTATGCTACACATTTCCAGCGTGACCTAACCGCGCTCAGGTTACACTGTATTTTTTTTAAATAAGATAACACAGACCGGGTTTGTATATCCGGGGCCCCTCAGCCGTGTGGAAGGTGAAGAGGTTAGTTCACACCGTGGGGGAGAAAGGGTAATTTTCTTTATGGATTATGTCATGTATTTTTTATTGGCTGTTGTAAAGGAGCTGGAGAGGAGGAGGGGGGGGGGGGTTGTAGGTGTACTTACAGTGGATTGTTTCCAGAGAGTTGACAACATGTTACATGTAGCTGAGACACCAGAGGTTGACAAAGGCGGTGTGGTTGCCATGGGGATTTTAGGACTTGTGGACAAAAGCAAAAGTTGGTGAACAAGAGAAAAAAGGTTTAACAACTTGATGAATTTATCTCAGTTTAAAGTGATAGTTATACATTTTGGAAATGCACTTGTTTGCCCACTTTCAGAGCATGAGATAAGATTGAAACTATAAACTAAGCTGTAGTTTCATATTTACTCTATAGATATTAGAGTTTCAGTTGTCTAAAACAAGTTTATGACAGCCTAAATATAGTAAGTCCACCTTGTACATTTTGGAAGTTTGTGCAGTGCGTGTGGGGTTTGTAGCCGCGTCACGTCTCACCTGCCAAGTGAAGAGATTCATTGGTGTTTTGATAGTGAGAGGTTATGGTGGATATGGCTTCACGCACACACACAACCTGAACTGAACTGAATGTGAAGGACTCCATATAAGGAACTGGTGTCCTTAAAATCCTCATGGCAAAGTTACAGGGCGTGCGAGTTTACACGCAGATCCAGACCTGATGAACACGAGACGCTGGACAGATGTGAGTTTGCACACTAGATAATGCTCCAACCAACAGTTTAGACATGCTGGTAATTAATGCAACAACAATAAAATAAATTTTAACTTGAAATCTCTGAAGATCAGTTCTGATTTTACTAAAGTGTGTTAAAGTCATTTAAAGCAAAGTCTGGACCCTAATTAATGAGCGTTTCTCTCTCTCGTGCTCTTTCTCTATCTCTTTCCTTTTCTGTCCTCTTCCTTATTAGAAGAATACATTAACCACAGTCTCACCCCTGAGGATGTGACACTCTCATGCTGAAACACAATGAATAGCTCTCGCCTTCATGCACAGCTCATCCTGAGCAGAGCAGTGCCTTCACTTGGCTAAACATTATTATTTCATGCTTCCCCTCCCTGAATCCACACAAGATTTTTTTTTCTCGTTTCTTTTTAACATATTGTGATTGTAAGCATTATAGCTCAGTTTAGGTCGCATTAGCCTGTGGGTTGTGTTCACACTGAATGTGATTGAAGCAGCAGATTTGATTAGACTGTCCAGGCCAATCGGAAGCTTTCCATTACACGAGGACCGCTCAGCTAATTGATTGTCTTTTTGTGTGCTCAGAATAAAGGAATGGGTGGAGCAGATGCAGAAAGAGCTCATCACATTAACAGACTCAGCCAGTGGTGTGCAGCGTCTAATAGAGGTAAGCATGACACTCACACACATACACACTAACACACACACAAACAGAGAATCTAAATGTTTCTCCAATTGTCCATATACAGACTTTTTTAGACCAAAAGTTTACATTTCAGAGTTGAATATTTATTTTTGATAGTGATATGGTAAAATCAAAAAGGCTCTAATAAGTGGATCTGACATCATTTGTCAACCAGCCACAGCTTAAAGATGCACAAAACAAACGTCTCTGACTGGTAAAGACAAACAGGATAAATAAATGTTAATCTGCATAAAGAGTGACAACAAGAAATTTGGTCGTAATTTTGAGTCAAATGCACAGTTGAATAAGGTTCATGAGTCGTATTTTAGAGAATTCATGGACCAGGACTTTAATGCTTAATTTAGCTTCCCCATAACTGATGCCTTAGCTCCGCCCATGGGGAGGTCCTTAACCTCTGTTGTAGGGGGCACGGCCACAGATTTGTGGATATTCATACTGATTTAATCTCAGTTTGACTTTAAATAAAACCCATTATGCAGATTGAGTATTGACAAGAATTTTCATGTGTGCTCTCTGCCACTTGCTTCTCTTCCACTCATTAACCCTCCTTGCACGAATCAGCTGTCACAATACATCACCGGTCTATATATAGTAGCTTCTCATTAGACATAACGCTGCATCATTTCATCCTGCCAGCCCGATGTACACGCTCACATAGGATCAGCATCACGACTATACCGTGATGGCTATAGTCCTCGTGCACCCACACACACACACACACACACACACACACACACATACACACACACACACACACACAAGCCCACATCTGACAAAGGAGATGAAACTTTTTAGATCCATTGATTGACATAATGCATCTGGCACTTTCGCTCCCCACTCCCTTCGCGATTAACATCAGTCGGCTTTAAAGCGTCACGGAAATCATTGCAAAACATGTTTTTATCTGACGTGGTGGCATGACTTGTCGGCAGAAATGAGAATTAAACATATGGCAATTTTGCTTATGTAGCACATTTAATTAGACGTAAATGTGCTTTAAATAGAAATACAAAATAAAAGTATAAACATGAGAAACATAGGTAATATAAGTAAACACAATCGAATAGAAACCCCCGCCCGATCACATGACCACACATGTAACCAACTGTACAAGAAACAAGCGTTCAATCAGTATCAACGTTTCTCGTAACCGAATCCTCTGAAACTGTCGTTGCTGTAGAAGAACTTGATGCTTTTGGCGACGCCCGTGCACAACATGCAGAATTTAAAAGGGAGTGTTATGCAGCTTGCAAGTTAATAATACATGTGGAGAAATGATCCAGATTGCCCGTACAGTTCATCCTGTCAATTAAAACCAGAACGCCTCCCAATATTGTCAATGGTAGAAACAGTTTGTAGACATTTATGCACACAATTGTCCCTTAAGTCACTGGGAATGATATTAGTTTTCACCAAGTACTTTCAGTCCCAACATCCAGATTACAATAGAAATTCCAAGGAAACAATCTGGAAATGTTTGTAATAGCATAATCCAAATCTAAAATTCAGTAGTATTACTCTTCAATATTGCTCTCACTAAAGCGAAACCCATCAGATGCCTGGAGGATGAAGGCAAATCCACGCACGCGCCTCAGTTCTGCGGTTTGAATGTCGGACGACGAAGTCCCTCTAGGCTGCTAAATAATTGGCTGTTTGGCATTTGTGTTTCTTATTTCTTTAGCTGGAGCATATTCCATAGCACAGTAAATGGTCTTGTTACATAACCTGACATTGCAATTTAATCAGCGGATCCTTTTTTAAATCGTTGTGCTTTGGTCAGCGAGGTCCGATGAAGAGTGGAAGACGAGCACTGATGCCGAGTAACATTCTCAGATTCAGTCCATCGGCGAGTGGAATTTTTTTCAAGCCTTAGAAAAGATGAAGATCCTTTTAAAGCCGATCACATCTCAACACCCTAACACCTCAAACATCCCAGAACAACACATATATTCCACTTATAATTTGTCGCTGTCTTCGATGACATATGGGTTTGTTAAATCGAAACTTCTGCCGACCTTTGACCTCTTCTCCTCTGATTGTCTCAGATATATCATAAACACAGTCCTCACTTCACCGTGGAGTCCAACAATGCGAGGGAGCTGGTGGCGACGGCTGCTGGGAATATAGAGAGACTCCTGGCTAATCGCTCCGAAGCCCTAAAGGTGAGTCTCCTGACACAAAGTAATCTTGTGGCAACCCTGCTTCTTAGAGGAAATGTGGTTATTGCTTCTTCGTTGGTATCAACTTGATCATTGAAAACTGTTCATTTTTAGTTTGAGAAAGCAACATAAAATGCAAATTCTGGTCTAGTTGGAAGATCGGGTCCAGCATCGCTCCAAGTGAAGAGCTCAGGGAAACTCACAGAAACAGTCTGCTTCTCTTCATTTCACGTCAGAACGGACGCTGAAACGCAGCCACCGCTTCAGGACATGCACTGATACGATATATGCAGACATCCTCCAGCTAGATGACTTAATTCAAAGTTACCAGTCTGGGTTGCTACATGTCAAAAAAAAATGCTAAAATTTCAATGTGTATCTGTGTGGTGCTTTTTTGAAAGTTGTGCTTTATGCCTCCACGCTGGCGACAGCCAAGGCTGGAGGCGTCGTGTTTTTGGGTTGTCCGTCTGTCCCAACGTCACAATCTCAGAAATGCTTTGAGGGAATTTCTTCAAATTTGGCACAAGTGTCCACTCTTAAAGATGAACTGATGAGATTTTGGTGCTCAAAGGTCACTGTGACCTCACGTCTGTCCCATTTATTACATCTGGCACAAACGCCGACTTGTACTCAATGATGAACTGATTAAAATTTTGGAGTCAAAGGTCACTGACGAAACACATTTTTTGCTCAAGAATCCATGCGATATTCATGACAAAACTTCACACAAATGTCTAATAGGGTGATAAGTGATAACATTTTCCATTGAAAAGGTCAAAGGTTAATTCCACTCTGACGTCACAATGTTCTACAAAAACACTTTTCTGGCCATTTTAACTCGGGAACAGAATTTTACATTCAGTCAGATACTGAATTGGTAACACTAATCTTCAGTGTCCACATTGAAACTGTGGTGTTTGTATAGAGACGCCTCAGAGACATGTGTGAATCCATGTTATAGAATTGGCATCTTTTTTGCAACAACATCCAACAAAAACAAATTTTGGATGCTTTGCCATGAAATCTGATAAACATGGTTGCCTTAATGTTCTATCAAGCACCACCAAAAGGTTACTTCTTTCCAAAATTTTGGTTTATTTCTAAATACATATTATATTCCCAATAGCCTCAGCTTTGTTTTTAATCCGAAATAGCAAAACTAAGATTGTGGAAATATCATGTTAAACAGCATGTCGACATTGTTGTTGTGCATATGTTAGCATGCTGACGTTAGCGGCCTAAGTAAAGCCTCGTCGAGCTGGCTCTTGTTTGCATGTACTTGCAAAGGACAACAAGCTAAATTGATATATACAACCTCTCACTGCTCCTTAGTTTAAACACAACAGTATCTGGCCCAACTCAATTAGGATCTCCGGGCGCTCCTGGTCTCGATCAGTCTGACTCCCAGAGCCAGAAATATCCAATTAAAGCCAGACAGCCCGTTGCCATAGTTACGCTCTCATTGATTATCCCATCAATCCAGTCGAGCATTTAGTCTTTCTTACATTCCAATAATTGCCAGGGGATGAGGGACAATTAGTTTTTGGTGTTGTCGTGTTGCACCTCGGGAAAGAAACACAACTGTCCAGTGAATTGATGGCAGCAGAATAGAGATGTTCAACTACAGGCTCTTTTCTTCCATTTAATCAACACCATCTGCTGTGTATTTCACCTGCCTTGGTTACCGACAGTTGTTTCACTCTTTGCAAGAAGTGTGAAAACAGCGAGGAGATATTATATATATATATAAATTTTAGTTAAACACCATATGCTGATGTCCTTTGTTTCTCTCAGAAAGTTTGTTGACGT
This sequence comes from Centropyge bicolor, assembly GCA_037975185.1. Taxonomy (NCBI): domain Eukaryota; kingdom Metazoa; phylum Chordata; class Actinopteri; family Pomacanthidae; genus Centropyge; species Centropyge bicolor. The sequence goes on along the minus strand of JBBMOC010000004.1, from coordinate 7,907,782 downwards.
GTCGCTGCTTTAGCATCGAGGAGGAGATGGTCAGATGGTCCATGGTGGTAGCTCCTGTAAAACTGTGTTCTGTGTGATGAAGTGGAGGTGAACCAGCTTTATGGCGATCAATTTGTATAAGGGACCATAAATAGTCGCTGTGTCCACTTAGCTGAATCGTCAATTGAAACGGGAGCAGGGAAGGGATGACTGCAGCATCTGTAATGTTCTTGACCTGACCTACACTAATCTAATATTTCTCTGCACTGGTTTCTATCCATGCGGTAACGAATCCCTCACTTTGACTTACCACCTTCAGCACCCTCGTTCTTTTATTTCCCATCATCTCTTCCTTCACTCTCTTTCCTCCTTCCTCCTTTTCTCCATCCAGCCCTTTGGTCCATTTGGAAGTGCTTATTAGACACAGCAAGAGGTGATCATGTAAGAGAGGTTATAGCTTTCTATAGCTTTCGATCTATGGGCCTTTTTACAGCTGAATGAGTCACTTTTTTTTTTTTTTTTTTTTTTTTTTAAACCATATACTTCTGATCCAGTTAGATTTGGTTTCACATTGACACGGCATACCTCCTACTTGCAATTGATTAGTTTGTAGATGTCTGACATGGGTCAATTCAATTCAGTTCCTTTCTCTATCTTGTCCTCTCTGAAAATAATTGAAAGATTTTCTTTGTAATTTTTTCCCAACTGCTCTCTTCCTCTCTCCATGTGCTACCATGGCTCATTTTTTTTTTTTGGTTTTCCCTTTTCCAGTTCTGACGATAGCCAAACTTACTGTGATTGGTCCAAACGTCGAAAGCAAATTTCCAAAGTTCAGTTTGATCCAAACCAAGACCACCTGTTTTCATCAGGCCAAGGTTTGGTTCTGTGGTCTTTGATTCTGATTTGGGTCAAACTGAACAATCAGAAAGTGTGGACCATAATAGGTTTATATGAAAGGGCCTTAAGAGAAAGAGAGATGTTGAATAGCCTGTTGTGTATGAGAGAGAAATGATGATAAGTCGAGGGAGAGTGGGAAGAAGTCAATGAGTGCACTACGCCACACCTCCCATGAGGCTGTGCACAAAAAGACAAGAAGCTTATTACAGACCTCCCGTCCATTAAAATCTTCGCCTCTTATTACAAAATTCAAAAAGCAGCACTCTCTTCTCGTTCACACAGCTCTACTAGAAAGTTCCACCTCCAGATACTGTTACACTGAATTCTAGTTATTTCGTGATTAGATACTGCTAATGGAATTTTTGGTCGACCCATTTTCCCTGAACCTGCCGCTCTACTGTAGACATGTAATATTACAATAACATTATTATGATCTGTATGGTGAAATCCAGCTGAACAGGAATAAACAGAACAAAATAAATATTTGAATAACAGTAAACCCATTTGGCATCGGAGCAGCAGGAACATGGCATTATCTCAAGTCAGCCATGTTTGAACTAGTTGCCAGTGTCAGATACAGCAGCCTGTGCAAACCTATAAATTCAACTTGGTGTTACTTTCATCCAATCAGCTCTGGTTGTATATTGATTGGCTTCTATTTATCTTCATAAACCATGCTGGGAAGCCCATAAAGTTTATCCTTGGCCAGTGGTTTGAGACGGTTTCCTAAATGGTTTCTCACAACTCTCCAGCTGCTATAGCTGACAGAACATCTTGGCAAACTAGAAAGTGAGCGTCTGAACGTCTGTGGGCAAGTAATTTACCTTTACCTGACACACAAATCACAGATGTTAGTGTTGCAATGTTTTGCCTTTCAACTCGCTGAGGTCTCTCCACCATTGGGAAAACCTCGACGATGTCATGTTGTTTAAGTGTCTAGGATCACAAATGGCACCTGTTGCTGTTTGACTTGAAGAGCGTTGTGTGACTTGGCACAAGCCACTTTCCATTTTTCAGAGCACACACAGAATGGACAATTGGTGGACCATGAGGAGGAGGTATGAATTTGACCAGAAGTGTATAGGATTGGAATAACGCAACCCCATCTTTAACACCTGAAAAACACAAACTATTTTTTTTAGTATGATTGCTTTGGTATAATGAATCGTCCTGCATTTATTCAAGCATGTTTCATTTCTCCATTTCTCACACCCCTTGTTCAAAATGCAGCTTGTTTGCATTACAAACTATCGAGGCTGCTTTTTCTCTTTTCCTTTGAATCATCATTTATGGCGTCTCATTATCTGCACATCTACAGACAAAGGAAAATCGCACCGCCAGAAAACAAAATCTGGAATGAACGCTGTAAGACATCAATCCAATCCAGAGCTTTTTAAATCTCCCTGAAATCGTCTGTGTTTCCAGCCCCTGCAGCTGTACAGTTGAGGCTTCCTGAAATAAGCTGGATAGACACCGCCTCTCTGACTGGTGGCATTTGTCTTTACACCAGGGCAACTTGTCTCCTCCGGCTATGCTTTGCCACTGTTTATTTGTTTGTGTGGGCCTGTGTGCGTATGGGTTTGCCAGCAATTGCCGAGGAACACAATCCCATTAGAATGATGGCTGCTGTCATTAACTTAATCAGGGGCCCGCTCGGATTTGCTGTCTTTCAATCTGACATCTGCCCGTCCTGTCACCTCAATCCACTCGCTGCGTTTGACAGCGGCGCTCCCTTGACATGCAATCTCTCAGATGTTGGCAGCTGTGGCTACTTAGTGGGAGACAGATTTTTCATTTTCATTTATTATTATATCCCCAGTTGGTCCAGCTCTGTCTTGGGTTGTGTACAAGACGAGAATCACACTTCCCGAGATTGTCTTTCAGCCGCTAAATGCAAGATTTAGCAATTGCAACTGTAGGTGAAGGAAAAGTACACACCAGCAGTCCTGCCACATAGTGCACACATCAACAAACTCTTCCCTTATTTAGCAGATTTTTGCATGAAAATGAATGAAATGTTGCACCAAAAAAAAAAGTCCCTTAACACTTGTTTGAAGGATCATGAGGAGAAAATATTCACTTTCTGGGAAAAGACATGTATAGTTTGAATAACGAGACAATAATGAGACAATAATTTTACTTCAATTAGTCGGGAGAAAATGTGTTTACTTCAATGAAATAAAATATATCAAAACCATATGTCGTTATTTGAAGCAAAAAGTTCAAAATACAAGAATTGACAATACAGTGTTAATCTAGTGCTTCATCTTGACATGCCTCCATATCCCTGTCAGGCAAACTTCAGTCTCGCTGGGATGGGGTTTGTTTTCCTCCTGAAGACAAATATGTGCATGTATTTTATTAGCGAATCATAATTTTTGCTTTTCTTCAAATTAGTTGAGGAGCTACGATGCACAATCTTCCCACATACCTGCAGGCATCTGTGCATGTAGGCCCAGATGGGAGTCGCCGATCTCAGGCAACAGCTTCACACAGCTGCACAGTTTTTTGCTTGTTATGTCAGATATTAGTGCCCATTTTCTTCCCTGAAGTGTTTGTCATTCAGAAAAGTTCAATTGTGCTTACAGTCAGTTCTGGCTCCAATCCATCAAAGATGTCCCAGAAACATAGATTTGTATCTGTATCATGTTTCTGCCCTGTTGTTGATTTGAATCTGCAGAAGTATCTAAAAGGACTTTTTTCATTTCTACATGATCAGTATGAGGTGTGGTACAGCTTCTTAGATAGTTCTTATATAATCTACTGTCTTCTTTCCTTTTTGGTTTTCATGTAAAAGCATGCAAATGTATAGCTCTCAGACATCACTCCTCATCGTTTCAAGTTAATGCTCCCAAAGTGTTGGTGATCTGACTGGGGAAATCATTTTGTTTCCAAACCACTCATGGGCGATCAAAGAAATTCGCCTCTTTCATGTTGAGCCACGATATTCTGCATTCGCTGCGCGTCGTATTTAAAAGGATGTCAAGTGAAACTGGAATTCTCAACAGGGTAGAATCCACCGGAGTGCCGAGAGAGCTGCAAAACTTTTTTACCTCAGACGGAAACTCTGGAACTCCTTGTTGTCATCTGCAATGTACCGTAGCTGATTATCTTTGCGAGGGAAGATATCGATGTGTGTGTGAGCCAGACTGAGAGTTGTCTCCCAGGTCCCTTTGATAAATCAGGAGATGAGTCGGGTTCTTTAGGCGGCTGCTGTCGTAGCTTAGTTTCACTGCTGATACAACTCTGGAGATTCCGTTCGCTGAATCTTTACAGGCTACACAAACTGGAGATGTATGCTCACACATGCAAGCACCTTTTTAGCCTTTGTCCACATCCTCTCTTTCCTCTCCATTCTCGTCACATATTTCATCTTATTTCTCTCCTTTTCTGCATCTCTTTTCTTTCTTTCCTCCCTCCAACCCTGTCCTTTCATCCTCATTGCTCATAACTCCCATGTAACTTCCTCTCCCATAACTTCACCCCGATTCTCTGTCACTCTTCATTCCCATTTTCCCATTTTTGCCCGGCACTGTGTTCCTCTTTTCTCCCTTTCTGTCCTTTCTTATTTCTTCCCTGCTGGATGCATGTGTGTGTGTGTGTGTGTGTGTGTGTGTGTGTGTGTGTGTGTGTGTGTGTGTGTGTGGCACAGATTGAACACAGATGCTAAACTCTTCTGAAAGTAAGGAAGTGTTTGCACTTTAAAATTTGATCCCCTCTCTCTGTCTTGCCCGTCGTCTCCATCTTCAACTTCTCGTTTTCTCTTCAGGCCATTATAGCCATTGTAGCTATAATGCTGCAGAGTGCTTTTCTTATCTCTCAGTAGAAGTATCAATGTGTACATTAAACATACCAAGATACTTTTAACTTAATGGAACCTTATGAATCACTACAGTAAGAAAAATATAAGCACGAGACATTGCCCTGAAATTGCTTACTTCCTAAAGCATGAATTCAATTTAAAAATAATTTGCTGCTCTTACTATATATTAAATGTGCTTTTTGTGTGACGCTACAAGTGCTTCTGCTTTTTCTGTATTCAAGTCAGCAACAGTTTTTTCCCCACCTCCCAATTCAAGCTTAGGAAACTGTTTTCCAAATTATACACATTGACCTTGCTTCAGCCTGTTATCCGGGATTGCATGTGCATTGCCTGGTCACCTATATTGCAAAGATTTGTGGGTCACGGCGAGGGAGACCCGGAGCAAAGATACTGCATGACTTGAAAGGGACAGATGCATGCCAATGTAAAAGCAAGGGAAAGTTAGTTAACTCAAATATGAACATTTAGACATGAGAGGCATATGTTTCGGTTCAGTGTGTTTTCAAGGATAACGACAAATAAACATCCCATAAACACCCTTATAAATCTGTCTCTTTGTGTGGTTATGACTCAGATCCTCCTCTGTGCTATGCTCCCATTGCTTCCATCATTTCATCCATCCTGAGCTTACATGTATTTGACTGCATGTGAGATACAGTATCCATGTAGGTGTGACCTGTTGATTAATTGTGAATGAGTTCACACAGATGGCACACACACCATTTGTTCATTACGTTGACCTGGGCTTCTTTTTTTAACCTGCCTTGACAGTAGATCGCCTCCATCTGATATCCAGGCCACTTCTGACTCTGTTCTCATCAATAATTGAATCGTTCCTCTTAACCAATACTCTTTGATGGGGCCTGTGGTTAACTCCCCCCAGTGGAATAGGTCATTCCTCTTCCTGCAGTGACACTAGCAGAGATCTGCAGAACAGTGCATTCATAAAGGAATATGAGGAATGTTTTGTGATGCTACAATCACCAGTATATATCTGCACGAAAAAAAAATTCACAAGTGGTTTGAAGTCTGTAATTGGAAAAGCTTATGTATCTCTAATGAGAGAAATGCTCTGCCGAGGTAATTGCGCCTGTTTCCAGCTCTGAGAACAGAATTGAAGTATCAGTATCAGGCTAATTGCTAAATTTGTATCTAAAAAGGAATGGGCCGTAAATATAATCTCAATTCTAACTTTTGTGTTTTGTTTTGTGATATTTTTCACAGCGCATCGAATGAGCCAGCTGAAGAAATAATGACATGAATCATGAGTCATCTTAGAATAATTTCACATAAAAGTAGCTGAAATAAAAGCATTGGGACTAATGCCATACAGATTTTTTTTTTCGGGGGTAGGGGGGGCATGACTATTTACGGTCTGCATTTTTCTGCAGTAGCCATTCAATGTATTTATATCAGTAGTTACCTCTCTGTATAGTGGCGGACCCTGCCATCCTCCCTCTGGATAAAAGTCCCTCAGTGTTTCGTTCAGCAGGCTTCGTCAGCTGATCGTGAGTGAGATCAAAAAGGGTGTTGCGAAATTAACATGGACTTATAACTTCATACTCTATTCAACCCAGTATTTGTGAGAAATCAAGTATGTTTTTGCTATGTTTGTTACTTTCATTACTGATCTTGCTAAATTTGCAGTTCACTGACGGTAATTACTGACAAACATATCATTCACATCTGAAATGTTACTGCAATTCTTTCAATATAACATGACTGCAAATGTAGTGACATGTCCTTGTAAATTGAAAATCCTCTTTACTTTTGACGTTACAAAGCCAAGGAGGATCACACTCGCTGATGGCTGGTCTCCAGTTGGCCGAAAAGCAGAGAGAGGGGACTGACTTGTTGGGACAAGGCGAAGGTTATTCTGTGCGAGTGCCTTCAAGGAACTCCCTCTCACGCTTTGTACCCACCTTGAGGGATGCTTGTTGACAAAAGCACCGGCTTTGGGGGACATGGCAGCCTGCCAAGACCTCCCCCAGCCAGCCGGCCTGCACCGAACAGAGCGGACTGACCTGCAGAGAAGATGTGATTAAAATCAAAGCGAGGAAGCGAATAAAGAATGAGGAATAAGAGCAAGCAGGGTTCTTTGTTTCCTGAGACATTTTTCTCCAGCGAAATAAACGAGAAAGATAAAGAAAGTGGCCACCCCAGAGAGACAAAGGGGAAGAGACAAAGCCAGACAGCTGAGGACTTTGCTATTTGAATATTGATTGGTGAGGGTTATCTCAGGCCTGGGATCGCATTAGTGCTTTGGCAGCAGATCCAAAAAGGCTTTGGCCGCCCACCAGAGTCTGAGCCACAATTGGTGGCCATTTTGGAAACAAAAACAACAGTTGTTTTCCAACCTTGGCTTCATGCGTTGGTTTGAATCACCCTCAGCGTGGGCTTCCATCGACAGGAAACCGAATTTTCTTAATTGTGAGTGGGCTGTTGGCATCGACACGGGGAGGCAGGTTTGAGGCGAGCCCTAATTGCCGAGGAGAAAGATTGCCTGCGCTACAATGGCCAGATAATGAACAAAAATGTTTCAGGTCTCTAGTGTTGCCATCACACGGGAGGTTTTTTTCGCTCTCCGTAGTGCACGGACCACAGATGCGGCAGGTTACCATGACACCCTGGTCGCTAAGCAACGTGGGCATCATAAACAGATTCCTCAGTGAATCACTTCTCGCTCTCTTTCATCGGGTACTTTCATTCAAGTACCCTCGCTCGCCATCATCTACCATATGCACGCATTAAACACAAAATTGCCTCTCTAGTAGCGTTTGTGTTCATTAAATTGTCTAAAAAGGATGAGAGCAGGAGTGTGAGCTCTTGAGTGGAGCCTTGTGTTGTGTAGTGGTGCGTAATTACAGAGGAGTCACTGATCTCCAGTGTCTGGAAGTGCGTTATTAAACCGACACTGGATGACATGCTGTGAGTCATTAGACACTGCTGTTAAAGCACTAATCACAGAGTAGACACACATACGCACACACGCGCACTCATTAGGCTCTTCGCTCACACGTATTAAGTTGTACAATAAAGTGAAAACAATTTCCCATGAGTGCCGCTTGTACTCAAAGATCACACACTATAATGACTTATATTCTACTTTTGACATCTGTCTTTATGAAGAGAGCCCACTCTACACAGTGATGTCCAAAAATATCTCTCATTGAAGCATTGCAGAAATTTCGAAATTGCTGAATAAACAACATCAATTTTCCTCTAATGTCACATGCAGAGGAATTATTATTGCCTTGTTATTTATGCTGATGGCGTCCCAGGCTGCAGAGAGGCTCTCAGAGCAACTAGCTTGTTGCGGAATGATCTAATACTTTTGAGTAGTATTGAGACATTAAAATATTGCCTCCTTCAGTTGCAGTCAGATTGCAGAGTGCAGGAGAGATTGACTGTTGGAGATCAATTATGTGATTGGGTCATATTTATGGAAACGTTTTTAATATATATTAAGGGACTTGGAGATCGAGTGCTGTATGATTGAACACACCATAAATTTATTTAATATTGAGTTAAAGTATTTAAATCACAATATGATAATACTGTGTTGTTAGATTATTTTATTATATTTTATATGAGTGGTGGGTTGTGCGAGGGGCAGGGGTGAATGAAATAAAAAAAAAGTTGCCAGTGTGCAGAAAGTCGTGATGCATTTATGACGAAACAGCTCCAAAACCTCGTTAAGATTAAAATTGCTTTATTATGTGATTCAGATTTGAAGTATAACTACTTCATCTCTGCAATTTAAAAGAAAAAAAAACTTGTCTTAGCTGCTGTGGCTGTTTTCTTAAGTCACATACAATATGTCCAGAATCCAAATGGCTGACTCCTCTCTGTGTCAATGATCTTCAATCGTAGTTCAGGCCGCCGTGCTTTGAGCCAAAGTGGCTGCTTTCCCGCTCTACATTTGCGTGCCAGAGGAATATGAAGCATATTTGAAAACAGCAACCTTAGCCAGCAATGTATATACAGTTAGCAGCGAGGGGGCGGCGCGCAGAAGGTAAAAAGAGACCGTTTGGCAAATGCACAAAACCTTTGCAAAGCGTTTCTTAACATTTTGCCAGCTCACAAAATCAGATCTGTAGAGCAAATAGCCTTGTTTGACTTGAGCTTTGCAGGACAGGGGAATTTGAAGGAATCATTTATTTGGTGTGATGCAACACTGTGCAAACATATTTCTGTCGCTCTCACCAAAAATTATTAATATTTGATATCTATAATGTTGCAGAAAGTGTTGAATTGGTGAGATAGAGATGTGTGTGTGTGTGTGTGATTTTGGCCACCAGTGACTCATTATTCACCACTTCCTAGAGTGTGTGTGTGTGTGTGTATGTGTGTGTCTGGCTGCTTTTGTCAGCCCAGCTGTCGCGCTCTCCGTGTGTCTCCGCGGCTCCAGCTTTGTGTTTGTCATCTCTGTTTTCCTACATGAAACTTATCGGATGTACAGTATATGCATACAGAGAGGGTGTGTACATTTGATGTGTCTCACTCGTTATTGCTCTCTGTCACATTGGGTCCCAGTTGCAGACAGCAGCAGCTGTGCCACGGGATAAATGCTTCGTTATGCAATGAGCAAAATGATAATTGACATTGTTGACTTTTTTTTTTTTTTGTCTGCAGAATCCCAATTTTTTTTTTTTTTTTTTTGGTCTTGGCATCTTGATATATCAACAACAGCTCGGTGTGATGAGCAGCGAAACTGAAGCGAATCGGTGTGAGAAATTATCACTGACAATAAATCCACTCAAAACACTGATGCCAAAACACTGTCTCAGCTCAAACGCATTTAAAGTGGGAACTCACAGAGGCAGCATCAAGCCAATTCATCCCCTGATTAATAAAGAGTGAGATGAAAATCCCAATCCAAGGTGATAGAAACTGTGGCGTTACTTGGAGACATGTGCAGAACCACCATGTCAACATTGCGGCCGGGCACAGCTGTAATTGGGAGTTGTTTGCAGCCAGCTGGCACACAGATAGCGTGCTCGGCTGGAGGAGTTTGCAGCAGGAGAGATGAGCTGTCAAACCGGCGCGCAGCAGTGGATGGCGAGACTCTAACTCGCCAGTCTCTAACAAGTCACTTCCTGGGAAGTTGGTGTGTTGCTGGGGACTATTTCCTGTCTGACAGACCAGCTTTGATAGGGTTAAATTGCATGCTCTTACTGTACTTTACAGTTGTTTGCTTTCTTGTGTCAGTCTGCCTGAGTGTGTGTGTGTGTGTGTGTGTGCATCTCTCTCTCTCTCTCTCTCTCTCTCTCTCTCGCTCTCCCCCCTTTTCTTTCTCACCACTCTCCTCCTGAATCCCTACAGGCTGAGCAGGATAGATCTGACTAAAGTGCTGCCAGTCACAACAGCAGATGCTCATGTTTCCTCTGCTCTCCCGTGCCTCCCTACACATCAGTGAGATTGCAGGTGTGTGTGTGTGTGTGTGTGTGTGAGTGTGTGTGTGTGTTCTGTCCTGGCAGGACTGGAAGCTCTAATCAGACTGCCAGGAACTTGTGTCAGGAAAGCAAGTGTGTTCACACAGAACATTTCTGCATGTTTTTAGTGTTCAAAATAAATTTCCCAGTTTTCTTAAATCACAAACCTAAAGGAGGATTTTGGACCGAGGAAGATTTGTGTGTCATGCATATATAAGAGCATGAGTGTGTGAAAGAGTTTACTTACTTTAATCGATCTTATTTTTGCTTTCCGCCCTCCCTCTCTCCTTCAAACGCTCATCCTGCATTCAGATATGTCGACTCATCTAAATTAGACATGTCCTCCATTATAACTCAGTGAGAGCTGTGATTGATCACCGGAAAGCCAGCACTCCCACTATCAGCCTTTCAACGAGACAACAAAGGTGGAGAGAACAAAACAGAGAGATTTTACATAATACATCCAAAAAAGCTCAAGAGGAGTTACCAGAGCTGTGTGAAATCAGGCCACTTCTTCGTCTTCACTGGGTCACTCGGCCACACAAACGTTCGCTTTACTTTCTCTTGCCTGTGTTTTCACTAATGTGGTTTATGCTTGCTTTTGGTTTATTTACAGAATCAATGTGCAAATCCCATTTTAGTAGCAAAATTTCATTCCGTTTGGATCATCGTGTAGTGACATCAGTCTGGGATTTGCAGCATTACGGTGGACATGATTCACACAAACACGCACGCACACTCTTTCTATGCATGTGCACACAGAGGGATTTACAGGGCATCTGCTGCGAAGTGGTCACTTGCAGCTTGTTAAACATTTCGTCCCACTTGCTCATTGTAACTGCAGCACAGTTTTCTCTGTTGTCTCTGTCTAATACTTGATTTTGGTGCATGTGCAGGTACATGAACTGCACATGTTAGGTGCATTTTGGAGCAAGGAAACAAAAGGGTTTGCCCTCATCAGCAGCTTAAACCAGAGTTAGATGTGACCCTGTTCTTCACATAGGAACTAAAACAACAGGCCGGTTCTTTATTCTCAGGCATCAAGCTACACAGCATGAACCAGGCATAGATCATCTTCATTATCTCTTCTGTAACTCAGCAATATGTTCGCATTAATCATTCTATAGCAGCTTGCTGATAACATAAAATTTAATGCCACCTCATTAGCAAGTCCATATTTTTACTGTGCTTATGTATTCTCATTACTTGCAGCACCTTCCAGTGATAGAAGATGAATCTGTGTTGCATCCCATTCCCTTTGACTTATTATGTGACATGTGTTCACGCGGCACTTTCAGGCATTAAGAACTGTGAAACGCTGTGAACTTAAAGGTGAGACCACGCTGCGAGGCTGTGGTTTTAACATGAAAGAGCAGCAGCGTGGAGGAAACCGCAGCAGCTGCTGACCTCTGACTCTCTGACCTCTTGAGCTGCTGTAAAGATGCTCATTAATGAGTGCCTGCACCTTTGTATGTGTGTGTGTGTGTGTGTGTTTCTGGGCAGGTGTGTGTGTGTGTGCGTGTTCAGCTGCAGGAAATCTGCCCTGACAGCTGTAACTGTTGGCTGAGAGGAGTCGAAGACAGGGTCAGCAGGTCACACCTGCAAATGAATTACTTTAAATTAAGTAACAAAGAAAACAGAATAAAACAGTACTTAATGCATAATATACTATATGATATAACAATGTGATTTGATCATATTTAAACAAACACTTTGCTGCACTCATCTCAATGATTTTGCACTTATTAAAGTAAAGGAAACTTTTCTTTGTTTATCTTCTTATCTGTCTATGTCTAATCATTTTTAGTTAATTTCCTTTCAAGCATCAGACTGTGTGTCCAGATGGAATCAAATGTCCTGGAAACATTTTCATATATAAACGATGGAGTGTATTATCCTGTGAGAATGCATGTGCCTCCACATGTGCACTCTCTCTGGAGAGTTCTAACTCTTGAGCAGTGCATGCTGGGAAGTCTGCTAAAACGCTGCTTATGTGTCTTTAGAAACTTAACTTAATGAGCGGAGTGAACTCTCAGCAGAACGTTCATTCAACTCATCCGTTCAAGGACTTCAAGTGTTTATGTGTTCTGAAGTGGTCTGAAAGTGAAAACCAGACATTTTAAGTCGAATTAACTTGCAATTAATAAAATTTATATATTTACTTTAAGGTAATGATAAATGATTAGTTGATGTCACTGAATGATGTTTTTCAGGGTAGAAGTGTCCTGATGTGCCGAAGTCTGATAAAAGTAGACTTGGAAAACATGCTTTTAGCTGCAGCTGAGGGTTCAGTGTTGACAGCATCGTTCATCTGAACTGAAGTGTGTGTTCCCGAAGACACGTGTGAGCTGGATGAAAAACGTGACTGCGCTGACCCTCTCCTCTGTGATTATGATGGGAATTCTTTCCAAATTTGCTTTTGTGTGGGCTTCGAAAACACACAAAAACCTGTTGTCCTCTCATTGTGTTTCACTCCTGTGATGATGCTTTGAGCGGAATAGCAGTGCTTTCAGAGTAAATCACCATCGATGGGTTTGTGACCACAGCATCAGATAAGCAGTTTATTAGATTGATTGAAACACACACCCCAATCTCTCTGTGTAACAATAATGGCCTGACTGGAAACAGTATTTTCCCATTAGCAGATGCAGAGCTATTGGTAGCTGCAGGGTCGACTGGGAATAAAATTCAGCTCTGGCCCTTGGCAAATTTCATCTGGACGCCCCACACCCACTCACAATTATTTTTCCCCACATTGTTGTGGTTGTCCTTGCAGCCAGCTAGGTGGGCCGGCCCATCTGCATTTGCCAGATTGCCAGTCCGAGTTTGGGTAACTGAATCTGCAAAGGCATTGTTTGTTTGTACATGTGCGATAAAAAGAGTATAACCCACCTGTCGAGAGCCGGATTCCTCCAAAAACAAGAATTGCATGTGTGTGGACATATGGAGATTCATTTCATTCACATGCCATTTAAATCTAGCCCAATTATTTTTTTTCCCTTAAGTGACATATGCATTCCTGCCGGTGCCCACTAATAAATACAGAGATGTTTAGTATTCAGGAAGCAGCCCAGCTTTTCTCCCCTGCCTTAACAACAAAGACGCACACAGCTCCATTTCACCTTTGCTCCATCGCTGGTCGTGAGGTCCCACCGTCTCTGACAGCTGCTGCTAAATTTCCCCTTTAATGAGACGCAACTGAGAGGCTGTCGAGGTAACTGTGTTTAAGACCACAAGAGCCCCCGCCGTGCATTATGGGACGGCGTGGTGTGCAGGCATAACGAGTCGTCTGAAGCCAGATCTGGGGGAAGTGGGGGAAGTGGGGGGGGGGGTTTATTATCAAAATATTTCCTCAGTGCCAGTTGATTGTGCAGTAAAGGGGCTTTATTTTGAAGGAGCAGTGAAGAAGAGCTGTTAGATATTTGGAATCAATTTAGGTGATTGATGAAATTTTGCAATAATTGTGAGGCTTCAGTCGTTTCAGCCAAGTGGTATTCTTGAATTCATTTGGATGATTGCAAAGCTGTAAACAAAACATCGGTGTCATGTTTAAGATCCGATTTTGCACGCTGCAGCTGATATCCCAGCATGCAATTCAAAATCAGACTTAGTTCTGCCTCTCTGATTCTCGCGACCGTCTTGTTTAATTTCGCAGCAGAATTAATTCAATAATTCATTGTTTCAGCCCCCTCCTCCTCTCATCCCATAAATTAATTTACTACTTTGCCCCCATTAAATATCTGCTCCTTCTGTGTGACTTGAAACCCAGGAGTAAGCAGGAGGAAGAGCTGGATTTGATATTTCCCCGGGGAAATTAATAGTACAGTGCGTTTCTGGACCAGGTACAAATTAAAAGCTGGGACCATTATAAACCCATTAACCTAGTCATTAGGACCAGATCTGGGAAAAGATGGAAAAGGTGGATGTCTAATTTTAGCGCAACAATGCAGCTAGTCCTCATTCACACCTGCGGGTGCTTAGAGGAAATCAGGTATTTTCACTCGAAGACTCTGCGTCCTTTGAGCTGCCATAGGGTTAGATGGCATGACTTGATGTAACTCTGATGGTTAATTATCTGTATTTTCTTCTGCATTAAAATCACTGGCTTTCAAGTCCAAATGCAAAAACTGTCAAAGTAAGAGTTGGGGTCAGAGCTATTATCGCGATGTTGACAGTAATGTAGCCCGAGAGCCAAGCAAACCTTAAATTCTATGTTTTGGTCTAATGTGCTGTCTTTATCTCTTCCCTCAGAGGCTGGCGTCAGAAGCAGAAAAGTTTCAAATGGACCACGAGTGGAGGGACGACAGCGAGGTGAGTGAGCTGATCTGATATGTTCATTAACACTGGCTGCGTTACCTACTGATCAAGTGGTGCCCTGAACTCCGTGAGAGTAGCTGGTGGGGGGGAGGGAGGGGCGGGGGGCCATGTTATTCATGATCCAATATGATTGTGATAATTGGATGGCAAATCTCATTACAATGACAACTGTGCTGTAATGACTTTATACAAGATTGAATTTCATTATTTTACATAATAGGCGAAAAATAACCAGGCATGCTTATAGTGAATGGACACACATGCACACACACTCTCTATTATTGTTCATTAATCATGGCATTAACAACACATTGGAAGAGAATGTACAGCAAATAATATGAACACAGTACTATTTTACACATTCAATTACTTCACCCAATTGCTGGTGCAACGAATGCAGGACCCTCATTCCACAGCAACAGTCGCTCCGAGAATTACAATGCAGCTCTCTGGCTATTCAGGGCCAGCAATGCTGTGTTTTAGCTCCGGCCTTTTCATAATAAATGCAAATTGCAAATTCCCTTCCCCTGCTTTGCGACGAGAAAAGCCTCACCTCTTGGCAGCCGTTTAACAAATGACAAATGATATTGTGTGTTCGTACTGTGTTGGAGGGACTTCAAAAAAAATTCAACCTCGCCATTTAGCCGATTAACTAAAAAAAAAAAAATTCTTTTCATTGTTGTTTGCCAAACCTTAATGGTTCCTTTCCATTAAAAGTTTCCCATTAATCAACTTCTTGCATGCTGTCTTGCGCTGAGAAAACAGGGAAGGAAATACAGTCTCTGGGGACTGTTTCATTTATCCGCTGTATTACTCAGTGAGTTTGATATTCCTTTGGCAGGGGATGCTTGGCTAGCGAACGCAATTAATTTTTAGGTTAATGTTATGGGGATTACTGCAATACCTGATCCAATTAACTATCTCCTTAGCATTGTAAAGAGGCACAGGTGGGTGATGTGTGTGGATATAGGAACCAGCCTCCTGTTCGTTCTGCCTCCAGCGAACACTGTGCTATGAGTCAAGGGGTCGCTTGACTTGCCAGCTTGATTGGTGTCTTGCTGAGCTCAGTTACATGAGGTTGAAGGGTGTGAGGATAAACATGTCAATGCAAGGATAAGCAGAATCTGATGTTTTAATGTTTTAGACTTCATTTTTTTTCTATAGAAAAGTAATTTGATCTGGATGCATACTTTGGCAATCAGAAATCCAAGACTTCTTCTATTGAGTGTTGAGGCACAATTGTTTGATGGGAGAAGCAGCTCATATTGACTGAGGTATGCGCTGAGCTTTTTACTGGCCTCAGAGATTTTGTATGTTTTTTACAGCGATAAGAGTCTTGTTGGGTTTGTCGCCTCTCCGGTTGACAGAGCTCTAGCATTGTTGTAGTAAACACAGCTGTAGTGTAACTGCAGACTGTGCTGTGTCTGCCTCAGGCCTAGTCTCTTACGCTCAGCTTACCCCCACATGAACCTGTGTGTACCTCCACTGCACACAGAGTATGTGTCAGTTTGTGGACCGTACATCACCTTTTAGCATCGGAATAAAGGTTCCTTAGTTTGTCATTCTACAACACATGGTTCCAAAATGAGACGCAAGTTGTCATCCCTTTATGTTACATAAGAACACACGTCTTCATGTTAGAGTGCAGAGGATGAGTTGAGGAGTCTTATAGCCTGAAGAAAGAAGCTGATGTGTACTCCGGTGGTGCGACAGCGGATACTTCTGTATCGCTTGCCAATCAGCAGCAGGATGAATCTGCTGTTGTTTTTGGCCTCATGCATTTGTGTTGTTTCTAGTCAGGATGCTTTTTATTAAAAGTTAATAAGAACTCTGCAAGGAAATTTTGCTTTTTTCTAGTCTCCAGGAAAATTCCAGCCTTTCTTAGTGTCGTGTGAATTTATTTGTAAGATGTTACAAAGAATTGAGGCTGGCTGGTTTTATGCTGGGCAGTACATTCCAGTAATTCCTTTTAACACAGAATTTTACATTTTCTAATAATATTAAACCACTTTTTATCTTCTCCAACAACATCAAATACTGTGTATAAAACTCAAATGTGATTGAATATACTACATTTAACAAAGCCAACAGAAAACAGACTCGACATGTTGGTACAAACGAGGCCTAATCAAACATGGATTTGCATCATAGTCACTCATTGGAAATACCATGTGGAGCACCCTGTGTGCTGCATGTGTGTCTATGCGCGTGTGTCTGCTCTCAGTCACCTTTGATAACTGGGCCAGTACTGCTGGGCGCCTCTCCCTGCTGACTTTTAAACACTTAAAATGTGCGACCGCTGCAACAGAACCACACACTCGCACGTGTCTGTTCGGTGTAATAAATGACTTTGGCCCTATTTACACTTATAAAGAATACAAGCTGTATCTCACTTCTCTATCACCTTGATTACATTTATATTAGTTCTTGTTGTCTGCGTCCTGATCTCATTTTTATGCATGAGTGGGTTTGGAGCAGGCGACGTCAAAAATAAACATCATAAAATGTGATGCCTGGCAAACCCTATTCAGTTTCATTTGAGGGGGGAAAAAAAGGTCATGTTTTACAACTCTATTGACAGGCCAGTGTTTGCAGCTGCTGCGAGCGCGAGAGAAAAAGCACCATAACTTGTGGGAGCGGATCATGTGGGAGTTTTAAGCGAGTGGATGGCATATTGAATGAGTCATTAGGCTTTTACAAATGTGGACACGAACCGCAGTTGCACCTGCCAGAGATTGGATCGCGGTGCTTTAACAAGCATCTTCTTATCCAGGCTGATTTGGCAGTACACCTCACGCCCACCACAACATGCCACAGAAGCAATGGTTTATTTTTTCAGCCCTTCCCTTCTCTACATGCCGTCCTCCATCTCTCACACATTAAGTGTTCTTGCACTCCCCTGAAGGGTGTGATGGTGCGACCTTAGTGTTATCGTCGCCTCTTAAGGTGCACGTCGTCCGCAGTAACATGACCTGACAGAAAGCATCATGGGACGGTCTCCTGTTATCAGCTGTTTTGTGTGTATATTGTTTTTCTTGCATGTGCATATCAGCATATGTGCATCACGCCGAACTCGACAGAGCAGATGCTTTGGCACAGTTTACTCACCTTAATCACTTACTGTGCGTTAATTGCTAACTGTTGAAGGTGAGGGAACAGTGGAAGGTGGCAGGAGGAGTCACAGGTCCCTTCGAGTTGCCGTCCAGTTGGCTCGCAGCTCCAGAAGTGGTGGGCAGGTGGTGGGAGTCAGTGAACCGGCTCCGTGGCTCTGGGGCATCCTTATGTCAGCAGCTAGGCTAGCTCGTTAGCGCCCTGCTAGCCTGAGCACTGACAGGAGTGTGAGGGCAAAACAGCACCACTTAACTTCACTGATCCTCAGTGTCAAACACACACCGCCGGCCTGTGAGGAGACAGAGCGAGAGTCAGGTTATGTACGTCCACGGTCGCAGATGTAACTTTAGAAAATAGTTTAACTTTTTGCTTGGACTGAAGATTAGACTAAAGTCATTTTAATATAGATTATTGAGCATCTGCGATCAGTTCATCTATACCCTCTGATCGTTTTGCATAAAGGACAAAGAAAAACAGTTTACCATGAAATTACTGTGGATGGACTGCTAATGCTTTAAATGATTATGTTCATTATCAAACCTTTCCATTTTCCACACGCTTACACCTCCACCATCCACCAAAATTTCAACTTCACACACATGAGATATAGACATACAGTTTGCTGAGTGTATTTTCCTGGGAGAAACCCATTTATTTTAATCGTGCCTTGGCTTTTCCACAACTGCCATCTTTAGACCAATAAGAATAGAAACATTTCTGGTATGTTGTTTGTTCTCTCCCTCACTTTGATAGTGGATGTAATGCGGCTTCTAGTGGGACTCTAGGCTTTTAGTCTTCCTCCTGTGTCCTCTCGACACCCATTTGACGACTTAGTTGTGGATCTAAAGAGCAACTTAACAGTAGCTGGGAATCTTGTTTTTGCTGCCCCCCTGTGTGTTGACTTCTCCCCTTGCTGCAGTGATGTAGAAGCGTACTCCAGCGTGTGTCAGTACACTGTGACATCACTGTTGGGTGTGGTGACAGGTGCAGCAGAACATCATTCATCACTGGTAGTTTTTGGGCAGAAGTGAAACACTGAGAGTAAAATGCTGTTTTCCTACCTGGTATTAAGTCACTCTGTCAGATCTGTATTTCCTCTTTTTGTTCATTCATTGCTCATCTCTTCTCTGTTTCTCTTTCATTCTCTTTGCAGGTAGACAAAATTGTTTACTACAATGCCAAAGAGGACGTAAGTACAACTTGATCCCACTCTTCTCATATCCTGTCAGTATGATCACAGATGTAAATTCTCCAGCCCTCCAGAGATTATTACCCTCGCCATAAACCTGACAGTAGATTTTATTATGTAGTCAATAAAAATCTGTGCATATGATTTATTGATGTTATATCTGTACTTTGCTATGGTGCACATGTAGAAGTAGGCTCATTTTTTCATACATAAGAACCAGTACATGTTTTTGGCCCCATACTCAGAAACACATAAGTACGCGTGACACATTGAAGTCTCAGGCCTCCCCAGGCCTCAGACGTCATCTGTCTACTCTTATAAACAGGGATCAGCATCTAATTCCCCTCCACTGTCCCAGTGGGAAAGAAGCACACACCCACAGCACACTAATGTCACTCTGGATTTGACTGACAGCCCCTCTCCTCCCGTTCTCCTCTTCCTCTCTGGATGCCTGTGTTTATGTTCACTGCCTAAAATTCAGTTTCTCAATCTTTATCTGTCAGTCGTGGCATTTCAGTGAGTGCTTAACATTGACACCTTGTCATTCAGGGTAACAAGGAACTGCATATACAATATGTTTACAAACCGAGGGTGAACACACATGAACAGACTCATCGTTAGCCAAAAAATGCTTTCCAGGACGGTTTGGAAAATCCATGTTGTTTTTTCCCTTTTTTCTGCAGCTTAATCAGACAGAGGAAGCGAAGAGAAAGAAGAACCGATATATTCCGGACGATTTCGAGATAGACCCCGACTTCAAGCGGCTCGTCTCGTACAACACCACCGCCGTGCACATCCCCACGGATATATATGAAGGCTGTAAGTTGAAACATGCATTGTAGAAAAACTCTCATATCACCAACACATCCCTCCTGTTAAAAATAGAAATTCATAGCAACCATCACCTCCCACTCTGCTTGTCACCACTATGTCCACTAACTCCAGTACGTTCCCATGGTGTGGAGCTCACCCTCCCACGGTGCACAGTCCCACGCTGAGGCTAGGCCACTCCAGTCTATATATAGCCCAAATGCCAGCAGCCCAGTGGCCGGCACACCCTGGCCCCCCCTCTTTGCCCTGGTCACCAGCTGCTCTTTTCCCTCCCGTTCACTGCTGACCCCGCCGAACTCTGGGGACAGTTGCACAGAATGTCAATGCCTCGGCTAATGACAGGTCCTTTCGTGGGTACTTTGTACTTTGCACGAAGCTGATCTCAGTTATTTCGGTGTCCGTGTTTTTCTTTGTCGCGGCTTCTTTCACTCGGTCATTGTTTTCAGCATATAAACACAGTGTTGTGCAAAGCATAGCAACAATACAAATGTACAAATGCAATGTATTACACAATCACCCCAGACCTGTATATATTGATGCTAATACTATTGTACTTTACTCTATGGCACTGCTAACTTTACTTACTTCCACTGCTGCAAAGGAGAATTACTCTAGTTCAGGCTATCATGCTTCTCTGGTTTCTTCCTCTTTGCCATGCCATACTCCCCTTGCCTCCCTTACTGCTGGCACCAGTCTCTCACATTAAGCTGATCTAAAGTTAATCGCATACAGGGCTGTAACTTCATTGGGATAATTGTCCAGATCTTCCTCCTGGAGCCTCTCCCTGCATGTATTGGACACAAAGCAGGAAAAACACACTGGACAGGCCATCAGTCAAACCAGATTTGGCTCACAGCAATGATATAATAAGAGAATGCTATTCGAGAATTAAAGTCTTTAGAGCCACATAATTGGAGTTTTATCCAGTATGACCTTACAGTGTCAGATGTGAAACAAACAGTACATTACTCTAAGATTGTTGTTAGCACCATGGTGATGGTTTGATTTGAAAACAGCAATATGCTAAACAAGCATCCTTGGAAGAGATAAACGTATGGGTGGATGACTGGACGCATAAAGCTGAGCATACTTGCCCACACATACAGACATATCCTCTGGGTTATTAGCCTCTTATTCAAGGACACTATAATGCAAGGACGGAGTCACAAATGTGGATGGAAATAAGGATGCAGGCATGTCTTGATATGCAGAAACAGTATAGGTCACGTCCTTCCTTGCGGACACACTCTTATAGGATACGTACACACATCAGTATGTAGGGAAGGAGACACAAAAGGGTGAATATTAAAGTGGAATTGACATGTAATCTGATAAAATCATCCTAATGAAATCAGGATCAATCCAAAGAAACGCAATGTCAGCTAAAGCTTTAGTGAAATCGAGTATAGCAAAAGAGCATCATGGGCCTCTCATGCTGTTTAACATGACACTTTACAACTAAAAGGATATAATTTCACATGTTGCACACTACATTTAACAACACGCAAATGCAGCAGGCATCAAAACAGTTAAATAATTTCCTTATACCCAGGCATGCACTAATAGCTTCCTTGGCATTGATTGAGCATTCAGTATCAATTTCCGTAATGACCGCCACACTGGGTTTGCTAAATGCAGTCGACTCAGTCACATGACTTTAATGCCCTTATACAGTGAGTCACTCCACATAATTTGGACTATAAATGTGCAGAGTGACAGGCCTCTGAGGCCTCTGACTGTGCAGACATTTTTGTCATTGCCAAATGGCCAAATGCACTTAGTTATTTTTACAGGCAACAGTTATAATGATGAAAGGGCGGGGGGGTGGGCTGGGGGTGTTGGGGGAGGGGTGAGTTCAGAGAGTGATTCATACATCTGTCTTTTGCTCTCTTTCTGTTATGTGACCCCTGTCTCTGTTCTCTGTCTATTTCTTATTCTCTTCTGTTTGGCATGCTTTGTTTACGCCTCTTTTTAGTACCTTAATTGCAATTTGTCACTAATTCCATTTATACTGTATATATATTTTTTTTTTGTTTTGTTTGTTCTACACATTTTTTTCCCAAAATGCCAAATAATTATTTTACCGTAAAGGTAGAATGGGTAGGATTTGTCGGTGGCGGTTTGTAAACATGCTGGCAATCTGGATCTGCCTGTTCTTATTGGCTGGGGGCTGCACAATCTAATGTAATTTTTCAATGCACTGAGCACCAATAAAATTTAGATTTCAGAATTTCACACAAAGCCCAAAACTTGACCCATTTTTACCTTTGACAAACTGATTGTTGAATATTCCATCTCTCAACTCTCTTCTGCTGCATCGTTTTGGCTCAGAGAGATTTAACCTCCTCCACCGCTCAGACAGGTAGATGAGGGTGGGGTCCGGGTGGAGCTCTAGTTAGCAGAGTAGCAGAGCTCGGCTGGTGTTGGTGCTCCCTCTGTGCGACTCTCTCCATCACCGAGGATGGGCTGCCACATCGATGCCACTCCGGCTGGCCAGTACTGTCAGCGTTGCCATAGCAATGTGTATCCCAATGTGTGTGTGTGTGTGTGTGGAAGGAGACACATGCTTCGACACGCCCCGGTCTATATTGTTGTGTGGAGGAAGCGCTGGTAACTTAATTAGGGCACTTTGTTTAGACAATGCCGTCGTCCTTGTGGCTTGCACTGACGCTGAAGGAGAGATGTGTCATCCCCCTCTTTTTCTTTGACTGTCAACTTCCTCCGCAACCCCCCCCCCACCCCTTTCCATTCTTTCCTCTCTTTCCCTTCTCCTTGGTTTGTTTTCCAGTCCCTTAACTCTACCTACTTATTTTACCACGCTTGCTCTTCTTTCAGTCCTCCTCAGCGCCTTGCTCTCTTCATCCCTCCCTTCTTTTCCCCTCCAGCTCTCCCCCCTTCACTCCACCCACCCCTCAGCCCCCGCTCTACTTTATTAAGCATATTAATAGTGGGGTGTGTGTGTGTGTGTGGAGACGAATGTGCTACTGTCTCTCTCCCCCGCATTAGTCCTGCTGATTGGAATCTATTCTCCCCGCTGATCCAGTGTGGGTGGTCAGACTGGGATTCATTATGGTGTTTGTGTGCGTGCGTGCATGCACATCGGAGATGAATCAGAGTTCGTCTGTGTGTGAGATTGTGTTTTAGAGAAAGAGAGGAAGAAACACTCTGGGTGTGAGAGCCGGCGTGTGTGTGTGTGTGTGTGTGTGTGTGTGTCACATCGCATGCACCTACTGTACTGTATATGGATCTCAGGCCTGCGTCTGCGTGTCTTCTCGCTCATTAGGCAGATTGGCGTGGATGCGATGAGAGGAGATGAGAGGAGAGCGTCTCGGCCTTGGCAGGAGATCCGAGGCTCATCTGATGCCCGTTTGCATCAACGCTGTGTGGCACCTGTCAGCTCGAGACACACACACACTGTGACGTGCTGAGATACTGTGACATCGCATATGTGAGCGTGTTTGTGTTGAAGTCACGGCCCCTGTGGCAAAGCTCACAGCGTATAAATTGATTTTTTTTTTTTTCTTTTTGCACTCTTGTGCCACTTGATACACGTCCTATTTGGTTTACAGAGCCGGCTGCCAAACTCTGAAGCATCTTCATCTCCGTCTCTTTCCCCTCATCCTTCCTTCCCTCTTCTTCCCCACTCTCTCGCTGTCATTATGTCTGCGACCTGTGTCCTTGAGACAGGTTGGACGCCTTCCCAGGATGTTCTAATCAGGTGATTGGGATTCACATTTGGATTCCCCTTCGTGCCAAAAAGTTGGAGAGAAACTTAGAAAGAAAGTAATTAAAGCCATTTCTGCAATGTCACATACTGTATTATTGGATTCTTTCCCAATAATAGTAAACGATATCAACAAGTGGCTCAAAAAGGCTCCACTGTCACTCAAGACAGTCATTAGTGTGTGTGTGTGTGTGTGTGTTGTGTGAGTAATTGCTCTGGATCTCAAGGCAATGGCGATGACCAAAAGGGCTTTTCTCACCTTTCGTGACCTCGACACTTTCCTCATGCTACAGAAATAATTATGGTAGTGAAGTACGTGTGAGTGCTGGTGTCTCTTCCCCCCAGCCACCGCCACTAAGAGTTTGTCTCTGCATTTTCATATGGCCTTGGGTGGTTTTCACACACACACTCATTATTACTTCACTCGGCTTTTAGTCCTGCAGGGTGACCAAATGATCACACCCCATCATTTGTCAGATGGTCTCCACACATCACCATCCATTGGCACATGTGTATCTACATGCTACTGTTTGTCATGTTTCCTCTTTAACTCACATCATCAACTAACATCATCATATTTACAATTTAAGCATCAAGGTTCATACAACCTCAGTTCCAAGAAATGTGGGATGCTGTTTCAAACATAATTAAAAGTTTTACTTCTGAATCACTTCAACACTGGTTTGAGTTCATCCCAGTTAGAGTCGACTGGGTGCAAAATCCTCACTGTCGAACATTTAAATTTTTCAAAAAACAGCCGAAAATTGCAAGCAGCAAAACTGGTGTGCGGCTGAGCCACAGCTCATCTGAAGTTCACCTCACTCTTGAGTCACCTCCGGCTCCTCTCTGGAGAATTTAGAGCTCTTGTTGCCCACATCTCTCCATCCAGCTTCTCATCCAAATGTGCTGCTTTTCCTTTCTTTTCTCTATTGAGTGCAAATCGCAGCATTTTTTATGAGCAAGGCAAATTTACAAATGAATGCTGAGAATTTGTTTTATTGGGGGATTTTGGAGCAACTCTTCACACCAGCTGCACAACATCATGGATAAAGTCAAAGTGAGTTTTGCAGATCTTTGGTGTGAATGTGATTAAATTGCTTTTATTGTGGAGAGTTGGCGTGTGGATGCCGACCAGTGTGACATAAATATACATTGTGTGTGAGCGTCTCGTCCTTGTCAGACTGACGATCCTAAGGTGTGTAAGAAGTCAAAACGGATGTCAGTGCTGTGTGAGGATGCATCGGTGCTCGCTTCACAATCAGTAGTGAGTGGCGAAGTATCATCGTGGTTCGGGCCCCTCCTGATATGATGATTGCAGGTTCTCACCACTTCAGCCCCCACCATGTAATTACTTTCAAAATGCACACAGGCGGCTTCAGCCACCAGCTAGCTCATGACAGGGAACACCACGGGGCATCACTTGGCATGGCGCCGTCGCTCCCTCGCCTCCTCCCACCGCCGTTGCCCTCATCAGTCACTGCCAGAAGCCTGTTTGATTTGTTTTTGAAAGCATCGACATGCCTCACAGGGAATATTTAGTATCTTCTCTTCCATATTCAGTTCCCATGTCTTCTCGCCCCATGAATCATTCATTTTATTTCTTATCTCACTTGTCTTCACTTGTTAACCATGTGATACTTGAATAGTGTGATTTATGAGGCTGGCATGGTCGGGCATCTGTGCTGAATTTGTTATTATCTGAAACAATTATATTTTCGTTCTTATTCTGAGATGTTCTAAATGGTGACCACTCGGGTTAGCCAAACTCCAAAGTCCAACCAGACAGGACCAGACCCAAAAGCTCAGTTCTGAAACCAACCAAAAAGATGATCTATAATTAATACCTGACCTGACCTTTTAATAAAAGACCTGCAACAAAACCTGTTGTTTGTCGACGAAATGTCTCAACACTGTTTCCAAATTTCAAAGTAAATCTGCAGAATTTTTTCTCCTAAAGTTCAACTCTATGGAATTTTGTCACACGAATTAACCAGTGAGAAGCTTAAGTTGTCTATAGTGTTCAATCAAGAACTGGTGAGTTCAGTATAAAGGACGCTGTTGTGGCATATTAGCTACGATTGCATCACCCACTTTTATTGAAATCTCTCTGTTCAAATATTAACATGAGCCAAAAGTTTTGAGGACAGTTATGAGACACACGCAACAAATACAAATACTTCTACATAAATAAACCGTGTGACTAAAAGTACCTGTGGCTTCCTTGCTTCTCTTCTTCATCTCATTTTTTTCCCCTCTGTTCACTTATTATATTTTGTCATTACTCGAATCTCATCAGAGCGAAAATCTCGCTGCGGAAAACTCATTTGTAGAACATTCAAAAATTCATGGACGTTGCTTTATTATTTATCAAGAGCAAAAAAAAAAATAAAAACTTTTACTGAAATCCAGTCTTTTCCTGGAGGCTCTGCTAATATCCCTGCTTGTCGCTCTAAGTATGCAGATGCAAACAAGCGCGCCCTTACCCCCCCCCCCCAGAGGTCCGTCAGGCTGTGATGCCACTCCTGACAAATAGAGCTGACCGGAGCTTGTGTTGCTTCTCATTTCTCCCCCTCATCGCGGCGACCTCGACACATCGCCACAGAGATGGATGTGTTTACACTATGATTTGTTTCAGTATCCGGCTGAGATTAGAGGACGCTGTCTCAACACATCTTTGATATAGTTGCTCAGGGCTCGTCGATGGTGCCTGACCTGTGTGTGATGTGCGTCTGCATCCAAATTCCTGTGGGAGGCTATAATGGCTTTGTCAATTTGACACAAAGGAAACCCATAAAAAACAGTTGCAGCGAGTGAGGACACACTCTCCATCTCAGTCATTTATTTTGTCTTCCTCGCCATCACCTAATGGGTTGGTCACTACGGCGACTTCCTGCGTGTCAGCTGGTGGGCAAATGAAATACTGCACATGCTCTCTCCTTGTTAGTTTACGGTTCAATACGAGGGGAAGATACCAATGCTTCCTGTATGAGGTCTTGTTACCCTGAGACTTCTTGTTACTGATGTCACAGAAACCAGCAGGACTAATCCATTAAGGGCCATCCTCGGGGACCACGGAGATCAGGTCTGAACAAATTGCCGCCACTTATCATTGGGACGCGCTTTCCTCCACAATACCACAGGGAGCCATTTAAGGCCAGGCCTAAACTCTCCCTTTATCCTACAGAGCATGGAAATAGAGGAAGGGGGGAGGAGACGGAGGGAGCGTGAGAGCCACAGGATGGAGAGAAGGGAGGGAGCAGAGGCAGGGTGGACTTTGCTTATTTAAGTTAGAGTATGCTGATTTTTCTTGGTGGCACTTTTATGCAAGTCAGGCAAAACAGGATGTTAACCTATTTTGTTTTTGCTGGCTTCTCAGAAACATCTTTATTGGGCGTGTCTGTGAAGGTTCATAGTCATCCGGGTCATGGTGATCAAATAAAGGTTAAATTGTTGAACTGATGAATTGATGCTTGAACACATTTCAGTGAAGAAGCTTCTCCTTTCTCTCTGAACTGAAGAAGCTTCTTGGATGAAAAGTGTCTACAATCAAGGCCAGTTGTCATTGATTTGACCCTTATTTGAACTTTATTTGACATGTGAGGAGTGACTGGACTTTCTCTGGCTTTAGTTTTATTTTGCATGATCAATACTTTTTGTGATGTTGCTAAGGCGATTTTTATTTATTTTCTTTCTTATTTCCACTGAACTTCCCATCATGCTTTAGAGAAAAGTCGCTGGCAGGGTGGCTCTGTGGATGATACTGTCAGGTCTGTTGGTCCACCACTTCAGCCCACGTCTCCCTCACGATTCATTCTAATAACTCTGTTGATCCCGTCACCTTTCATCACTCACATCATGGGAAAGTGGTAAAGTCAGTCTTGTACAATGTGCATGTTTAAAGGGTGCTGGTGCTGGAAGGTGCAACAGAAAGCATAGAGATAATGAAGGCAACAGATCGTGAGGTTCCCGTGGAGGAGCAGAGAGCCCACGACGAGACTACAGCCGGGACTTATGTAACCTGGGAAGACACTGGGCACTGCAGGTCGCCATCACGACTAATCAACCACCTGCAGAACAAACAGAGACACAGATCAAACCTCAAGGGGACACCAGGGGTCATCACAACATGCTAAATATTATATCTGCTAAATATGAGCATCACAGAGCTGTAAGCAGATTCTGGTTTGAGCCTATATAGGTTTACATCAAAAGTCATTTTCTGCTTGCACTTAATTCACGGATTTACAGACAACAAATCACTGAGTCCAGATCTGACTTACACTGGCTCTAACAGTCTGTATGTGACGTCTAAGGTCTGGTTAAAAATTAATGAGGGTTCTGTTTTCCAGGAAAATGCGTCAATCAAGTGTTAAGTTAAATTAAATTTCTTCTCTCCTACTTTGCCAAGCTGCCTGCTGAGCTGTCAATATCATTCTCTAACTGAGCACAGGAGCTTCGCACTAACTCGCCACGTCGGTCACGTATGACTCTGCCTCAGCGAACCCCCGGACCCTCCCGCCTGACCTGTCTCGCCCCGGTTGTTTCTTTTTCCTTTGTTCTTTGTTGTTCCTTTAATCCAGTTGCTCTCACAAAAGCACACACACAAATTGATGGGGGCATCTACACACACACACACACACACACACATGCAAGTATGAGTCATGCCCAGCATCACTTTGACATGCAGCCCACTCTCCCAGGCTGAGCGCTGCCTTTTTCCATCAAACTAGATTGTTGGAGCATTAAGCCAGTAAGAGCTCCTGCAGACAAACAGGTAAACAAAACGTTTACTGTATGTCTGTCCCCCGAGCACCCGCCACATGATTTTGTCTTATTCCAGAAATATCAAATTGAATCATTCTGGTTTTGCTTGCCTCTCTCCTCTCTCCCCTCTCTCCTCTCTTTTGTCCACTTTCCACTGCTGTACATTTCGGTGTGTGTGTTTTTTGAATGTGTGTTTTCAGAGCAGGAAAGTAAAAGAAAAGGAAATATCTCATCACAGCAGATTGACGTCAGTTTCAATATCTGTGAGGAGGCTTCCTCTCAGCCGTCAGTGTCACTATCCTAATACTGGCAAATCTTTGTGTGTGTATGTGTGTGTGCGCACATGTGTGTTTCAAGCATGGTTTCTTCTGAATTGCTTTTTCAGAGTAAATGGTTTTTGAAAAGCCTTGACATTCTGTGCTTGTGTGATTTTTATGATTTTGTACTTCTGCACAAATATGACTCATTTAATCTTTCTGTGTGTGCGTGTGTGTGCGTGTGTGTGTATGTGTGTGTGTGTTACAGCTACCATCATTTTGAATGAGCTAAATTGGACAGAGGCCTTGGAGGATGTTTTCCGGAAAAACAAAGAGGAAGATCCGTCACTCCTCTGGCAGGTGTTTGGCTCTGCCACCGGATTGGCTCGGTACTACCCAGGTGAGCAGCTCAGTAGCCAATGGGGTGACTCCAACAGCCGGCTGACCTTCCTCTGGTCAGTCATGGGGACAAAAATTGCCACCAAAGGGCCATTTCATCATGTTGCAGAAGAGTTAGCTTTGCACTGTGTTGCTGTCAGTCAGACTCTGTCACAACTGTTTCTTGAGACTTTGGGCAGAGAAACAGACAAGACAGTCACCAATCACTTGAAAAACATACATGAGGAAACAGTCATGACCACTGTATCTCTTATGATGATCTGTTTCAAAATCATCGTCATTACCACAAAAGTTATGAGAGTTTACATTAGAATTGAGCTCTATATGTTAAAGATGATATTAAAGGAATATTTCACCATTTTGGGGAACAACTTATGGCAGAATCAAGCTTAGCATGAGGACTGAATCTAGAGGGAAACACCAAGCCTGGACATGGTTACATCACTTAACTCACTGTAGAATGACAACTTGCCAATTTAACCTCTTGTATAGATTTAACAAATGTCTTAATTAGTGGGAAGGGGTTTGGCCGCTGACACACATGTTTAAGTACCTTCAACCCAAGTGCAATGTGAAGTAAACATACTTTCCTCATTTCTGTCTTTCTGCCAAATCCCAGCATCCCCTTGGATGAACTCGAGCAACTCAGCCAATAAGATCGACCTCTATGATGTGCGCAGACGACCGTGGTGAGTGTCTCCTTGTCTCTAATCATCTCATTGTAAGTCATTCCTCTAGTGTTTTTTCAAGGGCAGACTCGTGGCTCATTCAATCTACCTGCGTAATTGTCATATTAAACGTTCATTAGCAAAAACCGTATTTGCATGTTGCGTAAACACGATTACGCGTCTGTACTCGCGTGTAGGTAGTGAAAAACAATCAAATCCAGGACCACCTAACGCATCAGAACGCTGTGATGATTAAGCCACTGGAAATCAAAGGAAAAGCTTCATTAATCTCCCAAAAATGATTAAAATCTGACTGGAAGCCATCAATATTTTTTTTAAGTGTGTTATTAAATTTCAGAAGCTCCTTCAGCTCCTGAGTCTGAAGGAAGACGCACAACTGTTTGCTTATTAAAGAAATGGGAGAAGAGAGCTAATTAAAGAATACCAAACCTGGATTGATTTCAAATGCAAATGATAGAAAGTGATATTTGTTTACTTGCTCAAAGAGAGATTGGAGTGATGAGACTACAAAATATGCAGTATCAGAACTGTTATCTCTTATGAAAACTTTTAAACATTTCATTATAACATGTGCTTCTCTTGATGAGCTCAGTATCCTCAACCTTTGTGTGTGTGTGTGTGTGTGTGTGTGTCTGTGTGTGTGTGTGTGTATGTGTGTGTGTGTGTGTGTGATTACTCACCAGGTACATTCAGGGGGCAGCGTCACCTAAGGACATGCTGATCCTGGTGGATGCGTGAGTGACGACTTTCTGATTCATGTGCCGCAGTCAGATTTTATTTTGCTTCGCCCCAATGCTAGCTCTCTGACTAGGCCTCATCCCGCCGGGCACTGCTGTGTCGCGCTGGCGGCCGCCCGCCGCACTCACGTGACACCGACAGACAAAAAAGCAGTCGGTGCATTGGACGACT
Source organism: Centropyge bicolor (assembly GCA_037975185.1). Classification (NCBI taxonomy): domain Eukaryota; kingdom Metazoa; phylum Chordata; class Actinopteri; family Pomacanthidae; genus Centropyge; species Centropyge bicolor. Next base: position 7,877,458 of record JBBMOC010000004.1, on the reverse strand, counting down.
TTATCGGCTACGGTGGAGTTCTTCCTGCGATTTGTGCTTTAAAAGTTGAGGTTTAAAAGATATTCAGGCAGGACTGTTGAACAATATTTGTCAGATGATCAGATTATAGAAATACAGATCATTTTTAAGACATGCGCAATTTGTACATTGTCTGATTTTGCAGTCTCCATTTCAAAGCTGAAGAAAGGTGTTTATTCTCCAAGGCCAAACCCAATTTGCAATTTAGGACATATAGAACTGCAAATCAACTATGTATCCACAAGTTCATAGCTTACTTCATAATAAGTAGCATTATTTTTTGTGTGTTGAAAAAGGGTAGTAACAAACTTCCAACAAGGTTGGAATAATTTTTTATTTCTATATTTGTGTTATTATCAATGTGATCGTCTGAAAAGAGCAAAGTCAACAATGAATTCATATCATCAACAAGTCAATGCCACATACACCGTCTTCACCAACAGTATGAAATGTGTCTGAATTTTCCCGCTCAGGTGAAGTTTCATGAGAAACGAGTGTCTTGGCGCAGCACCAGCACTAAATGACAACACACTGTGATGAATGAAAAACTACATTTGTCCACTTGCAGCTCTTAACACAGCTCTGGTAATTGGTGCATGGAGGATTGATGAGGCTTGTTACACATTAAAAGTGGTGAAAAGAGCATTAAAGGAACTTTGCTCCTCGTTGTTTCCAGTCTCTCTCAGTCTTTTTCTATTGTTTCACCTGCAGGAACCAAGTAACTGGTCTGTTTATAGATCCACCATCAGTGCAAGTTATCTCATTAAGCAAGAGCAGTAAATTAATTTATACATCTATCCATCTTCGAGCAGAGGATCACAGACATAAACATCCAGATAGTCCACTGAGTTACCCAGATTTTCACATTAGAAAAGAGCGCAAGTAACAAGGTGCATTTAAAGGCCTGTGTCCCATCCATTGCTGCATGAGCTTCAGTTTCAATAAGACCAATTAAACCAGTCATTTATTTATTTTTTGAGTAATGTAGTAAAACACAGACTGTCTTTGTTCCCAACTGCAGGAGTGGCAGCGTTTCAGGTCTCACCCTCAAACTCATCCGAACGTCCGTCAGCAAGATGCTGGAGACCCTCTCTGACGACGACTACGTGAACGTGGTCTCTGTGAGTATTCCCACAGATAATACTCATCACCACTGAGAAATGAATGTGGCTTAAATTTACTCTTGTATGAGTTCAGGTTTTCTGCAAAATCCTGTCTGAAAAGTTCTTGTGTTGCTGTTTATGAGTGGAGTTTTCAGGTGCACACATTGCTGAATGTTAATGTGGACATATTTGTGGTTTGGCTGTTTGAGTGGCTTCGCTCTTGTGGTTTGAGTCATTGGCTTAAACATGCCTGTGACCTTTTGAATGGCTTAATGTACTGCACATGGATGAATCTTTAGTATGGATGCATGCTTGTGTGCTCATTTGTCTTTGTGCACATACGTATATAAATACATATATAGTAGTAGTGTGTGAGTATGTGTGTGTATGAGCGACACGTCTCAAGAGCATCACAGCTGAAAGTATGTGCGCCTAATAGAGCGAACGGATGACACAGCTTGAGCAAAAACCCTGAAATGCCACGAGATAAGTTTGACAAATAAATGTGTGCTTTGCTTACAACCCACACTTCTGAATCAGTGGCATGTAATGGAAAAGCCCCTGCAAGCCTAATTGAAATTCTGTAGGAATCTGAGGCATCAAAGGATTTACTGACACGGGGATCAAGGAAATATTCATCCATCATCATTTAAAGCTCCACAGCAGGCTGCATACGGCGGATTCATGCAGTATTAGCTGTGGAGAGAAAAATCACACAGCTCTCAGTGGTAACAGTGGTTATTTCCCTCTGTTGGAGGAATCTGCGAGAGCTCGAGAACACATATCAGAGGCAGTCGCGCTAGCCATGATTTGCAAGACCGAAATGTGAAGAGCACTCGAACTTGATTTCAAATCATTGCTAGAATCCAACTCGTGTTAATGTCGAGCGCTGTCGACAAAACACTTTGCGTCTTGGGTGAAATTGTTCAATTTGTCCTTTTGTTTTACTCGTCGACATTGAATGTATCAGAAGAAGGTTGTCGCCTGTTTTCATCTGGCTGCACAAAGATAAGACTAGAAAAGCACAGTTCCCCCAGCTTAGTGTGACTTACACCCCAAAATATTCCTAATAGTCCTACCTTTGATTTATCTATTTCAATGGATTCCTGGGCCATGAAAACATACCCTTAGCAATTGGAATTGTATTGATATCATTTTTAGTTTAATAGTTATACCCGAAAATCCACATTTCCTTAATGGCGGTTTACCTCCAAAATATAGTCATTTGTTCCTTGTCCCAGGAAGGACATTTCCTGAAAATTTCATCGAAATCTGTCCATAACTTTTTGAGTTATCTTGCAAACAAACAGACAAACCAACGCAGGCAAAAACGTAACCTCCTTGGCAGAGTTAATAAGATAATTTTTTATTGATCCCCCATAGGGGAAATTCAGGTGTTGCAATAACACAAGCATACAATCAGATAGAAGTATAAAGTATAACAACTATATCAAAAAAAAGGTATATAGAACTAATACAAGTACAAGTGGAATCAAAAGTGACTTAGTGAAAGATAAAATGACAACAACAAATTACAAAACAGCAGCAAATTTAAGTGGTGCAATATTAGAGATAAGATAAACAACTAACAAAAAGTCAAGAAAATCAAAAATAAAAGATAAATAAGAGATCGTGAGCTGCTGCAACAGGCTGCCGACCTCTCAGCGCCCGGAAGTGAGAAAGAAGAAGAAGTTTCAAACACCTTGAAACTAATGAAAAAGAGGCGACTCTTGCCATCCTTGTCTCACCTTCAGCGTAAATAACATCTGTCCTTTCTCCGAGAAATTACATTATGAGATTCCTTCTGTGTAAGTGAATTAAAAGGAGAGGTCAACCGTCTGATCGCTGGGAACAATAACATACAAGAACAAGTGAAGAAGACTTCCCAGACAGAAGGAGAGAGTGCCCAGAAATGAAGGACTTTCTGGAGAACGAAACTGATTTAAACAGTGACAGTTTCCTTCTTCTTTTATCTTTCATATCTCACCTCGCCTACCCATCACTGACGGCAGCCTCCCACGTATAGGAAGAGAGAGACTTGAAGCACTAGTTTCACATTTTTGGGAAACACGCTCACTTGCTTTCTTGCCAAGAGCTGGACGAGAAGACCGATCTCTGGCACGGACAGGAAGCCTCTGTGAAATCACAACCTGTCCATTTAATGGTCTAAACAAACGAGGTATAACATGCTAATTAGTGGACTTAAGATAGACATGGACGATAGAGTTTGACTCTGAGAAAGGAAGCAATTAATCCCCAAAATCTTGACAAATCTATTGCTTTGAGCCTCTATTTCTGTCTATTTTTTTTTTCGCTCTCTCACATAAAAGCCTGATTTTTTTTTTTTTTTTAACCAAATGTCACTTTGCAATCTGTTTCCTCTTAAAAGCATTTGAATACCTCCAGCATTCAGAGCTGCCAAAGACGGAGATTTTTCAAACGTCTCTCTCCGGTTACTTGTATTTTTCATGTACTTGGACATGCCTCCCTGCACTCCATGAAATCTCCCTCTTAATCTTTATTTGCTTCCTCTTTGTCCTAATGGGAGGGACCGTAAACGACTTTTCCAAAATGAACCATTAATTACATTTTCTTTCACTTCCCTTAATAAAGTGGTTTATGTTTCTGTTTGGAGCTTTCAAATCAGCTAAGTGATCGGGCTTTTTTGCAGTTAATGAAATCAGGCCGCGGCGTAAGAAGTATATTGACGACGTCCAGCTGAGTTTTGAGAGCTAACAGAAGCATTTTGAAGCTTTTTGAATCAGCCTCTCATAATGAAACAGTTTAATTAAAGCCAATACAACATGTTTTTGTGTGTTTTTAGAATGAACATATAGAAGCATTATATCTTTATTTTCCATGAAACCCTCCAGTCTGTATATTTAAATGATCCTTTATGCTTCTTTCCTTAGTACCAGTATATTGCTGTAACTACCCTGAGGTGTCTCACTCGCACAAGCAACTCATTAACCAGAGAAAGTGAAAAAAAAATCCCATAACCCAATAGTTAATTACTGTCTAACCGTTAATTACCTGTACTTGAACACAGTGTAAAACTAGTCATGCTTTATTTTATGGCATGATAATTTTGGTAATTGTTACAGGGAAATTGGAGTCCATGCTCTAAGATTGTTAGTTTGATTTTGATTTATGGAGAAACAATAAATCTAAATTTACAGCTGCTTCATTGACAGTTTCATTTTTGCTTAATTGCGGGTTTGTCATCATATTTATGCTTCAGTTGAGCTGCTGTTTAATTGAAATGTATGAACTAAAAGATTTCAAATGTCACTTACAGGAAGCCTCTTAAAACATTAGATTTAAATTGATTAAAACAAAGTCACTCTCCAGGAAAAATTATAGGAAAGTATGTGGAAATCTAAACCTGTCTGAATATGTATGTGTGTATTAACAAGGTAGGCATTAACAGCATAAGACCACGATGGTGACTATGTGCAATTTAATGTATTATTTGTGTCTGAGATATTTTAAGATGTGTTTTATAAGTTAGATAAAGTTCTAACTCCCAATGGTTTATATTCGTGTGTGTGTGAGTGTGGGTGTGCGTCTGCTTAGAGGACGAATGTCTTGGCAGTATTTGCCCTGAAACGTCCGCCAACATGTTGAGTAGTTGGACACAGTCATTGTGAGCTCCTTTGGCGTTCTCAAAGCATAAAACCATGCGAAGAGAGAGAAAATAGCAGAGAGGTGATACATGAATTGTGCTGAATTTTTCTGGTAGAGCCTGGATTTTATGTCCCTTATTATCTTGTATCTCATGTTGCTGAAACAGTCACCTCTTTGATATTGACATTTACTTTCTTCTGTAGATAATTTTGCTGTTGTTTTATGATGCAGCCACAATATTTAGACCACTTTGCCTCTATTACACTGACTGCTTTGACAACTCACTTAAAAGTTCTGATCATCTTGAAATGACTTGTGTTTGTAGCTGCCCTCATTGCTCTCGGAGACGGCAGTGTTTAAGTATCTTTCAAGTGCTGTTTTTTTTGTCAGCCATGTTTGACATTTTACATAACTGCAGCAAGATCTCGAGCAAAAGGTCCAATTCTCTCATGTTACCAGCTGTGCAGATCTAAGCAAATATTAATAAAGAAGTGAATCAGATTAGCTGTGAGTCTGTGCAGATATTGAAATTTGTGTTGCACGAAATGAAGCACTGATATTTGTACACCTCTTGTGTGTGTGCACATGTTTGAGAATGCGTGTGTGTGTGTGTGTTTTGAACATGACCATGATGGCAGTCAAGGCCAAAACAGATGTTTGGTATTAATGAGCCATGTCCCAGCCCTGTGTGTGTGTGTGTATGTGTGTGTGTGTGTGTGTGTGTATAGGTTTATATTTGTGTGTGTGCATGAATTGATTTGGCTTCCATCTGTTCCTCCACATTAACTATTCACCAATATTAATCTGAAGACACTTTAAATGTAGAGTTGTGTAAGTGCAATTTAACCAGTTGCAGTAGTGTCTGTCTCTATGGCAAAATTCTTCCATAATCAAGCTCTTTGTTGTTGTTTTTTTTACCTCCTTATGCCACTGTTTTCACATCCCTACCTGCTCTCCTGCCAATCCTTCCTTCTGCTCCTATAGCTCCCTTCGGTCTGTGCAGATTTGATTAAGACTGATTTCAGTTCACACATGACAGATTTTTTTTTTTTTTTTGCAACAGCAAAGCCAAGATGTTAAAGTGTTATGAAAGTAGATCTATTTCCTTTATAACATTTGTCAGTAATTATTTTATTTGATCTAAAATCTTATTTGAAGTCCACCCCACATGTTTAAGCGACACTGCATGAGTCCGTTATCGAAGGGAAAACAGGCCACATATTTGACAGAAAATATGTGCAAAGTGCCTTCCCTCCACTCCCCGTCATCCCTCCTTCCCTCTTCCCTCCAGTTCAATGACAAGGCCACGTACGCGTCCTGCTTCGAGAACCTGGTGCAGGCCAACGTCCGCAACAAGAGGATGCTGAAAGACGCCGTGCAGGGCATCACGGCCAAAGGTATCACCAACTACAGAGGCGGCTTCGAGCTGGCCTTCCAGCAGCTCGCACAGGTAAAGTGTCAGTGTGGGTTGAGTGGTGGAATAATAGCGTGGTATCTGTGTTTGACTAACTAAAGGTTGTAGGAGTGTGTGCGTTTGGTGGATGGGCATAAGGATGGTAACATTGAGGACGTTGCTGTCAATCTGCTGTATTTAANGGGCTCACGAGCATTTTGTTTTCCTTGTCTGTTTTTCTTCATTTAGCCGCTTCTGATTAATAATGACAATTCTGTTACTCTGAATCAAGCTGGCGTCTGCTCTCGGAGGCTTCGCATGCAACGCGCGCCCACACAGTGTGTCGCAGATGGTGTGTGTGTGCATGTATGTATTTAACCCCCCACCTGTTCCAACGGCCCTCAGATGTGGTTTTGGCACTCACCCACTTTAGCAGGAAGGACAGGATGTTTGCATTATTTAAAGGTGAAGCTATAAAGGAGAAAGCTGTGAGTCTGCATCCAGAACATGAGTCGCTGCTTTTCTTTGTTTTCTTTACTTTTCTCTTTTTTGACTCACTTTTTGAGTTTTACAACCTTGTTAAACAAAATCCTAATGAAAGACAGGGATCCCTCTTAACACACTAGGCTTCATCTCTCCTGTTTGTCCTTCTGTGTGCTTTGTCATCACTTTCGTGGCCGTTGAACCAAACATCTCTGCATAACATTTTTCGAGCGCTGTGGTTGAAACCGAAGCCCAGTTTGTGTCTGTGTGTGTGTCTGTTTTCTGCTCTGTCAGAGTGTAAAAATAAATGTCAATGTAAAAAACCAAGTGAACTTAAAAACACACCACGTCCCAATTCCCACATCTATTTCTTTTGCATTCGTTAAATCAGCGCAGGTTCTCATCTTGCGTGTTTCTGTGTGCAAGATTGACTCATTGCTGAAATCAATTGACATTTTGGACGGATTGTAGCTGCACGTTTTCAGACATTGTAGTGATTCAGTTAATCACAAAACTACCAGGAGTGTCATCATCGGTGTGAAAAGGCGTGCGAAAGTGCAGAAAATATAAGCAGTCGTCACTCCCCAAATCTCCCTGCTATCCATCATTAGGAGATACTTTGTTGGATTAGTAAGTGGTGACCGAATATCAAAGAGAAAGCACATGGGTGCAATTATTTCCCAATCATGACCACCAAAGAGGACAAGGAGTAGCCCATGTCGTCATGAGAAATTTTCGCTGTACAGTATAATCAACTGTCGACACGACATGCTTTGGAGAACGTCAAAGGAGCGTTAAAGGTTACGAGCTGCGGTGGACGTTCCTCAGTGCATTCCTATGTGCAGTATTGTAATGCAAATACATCGGTGCGGCGCAGCTACTCTGCAGATTTACTGTATCACCAAAAGAATGCTAATACTAATGCTAAAAACACATCTAAATCACAACCTTAAAAGCTTCTGACCGCACGTTAAGCCGCTCTTTGTGTTCTCCATCAGCACTGTCTCCATTTACATCCAAAGGCCTAAAACCTTTTGTTTGGAATCCAATATTTCTATTCAGGACTGGCTCTGTGAATAAAATATTGTGTCACCTTTGACCCCTGTGGTTTTACCCTTGCCTTTTTTTTTTCTCCCTCTCTTTTCCCTCTCGTCTTTTCCTCCCCGGGGGATGATTCTCTCATTCGCTCACTTTCTCTCTGCTGGGATTTTTTTCCACTCCAGGGAAAAATGGCAAGTATTTTTTTCCTTTACTTTCATGTCTCTCCTCTTGTTCTTGAGCCTTGTCGGTCCTTTACCCAGCATGTCTGACCGAGTCTATCCTGGTCCTTCTGATTTTATACCTGACTTTTAGACTCTGTTCTTCACTGTGTAACTTTTGCTTCAGTTTTATAACTAATGTGATCAATATAGCTTTAAGTTTCCTAATGTCTCTTTGCAGCTCCTGGCCCTTTGCATTTTTAATATCTTAAACTGAGGACCTTATGCATGAACATTTTTTTTAATAAGGAAAGCTGTGGCAGTGTTGAATATGTGGAGCTTTGGTGCAAATGATTTTCTGCTCCGTCTGTCAAGAGATGAAATCTTATTATTTCAGTTTTTAGTCCCTGTAGGAGTTTTCTCTTATTGCTGCGCTGTTAAATATTCAGCAGGTGTTACATTCAGCCCAGCGGAGCCTCGTCTCATCTGCACAGTGATTACTTCAGTTTGATTTGAACCTGTCTGATATTAATCTGCATAGAGGGAAATTCACAATACTTCATACCTTTCACCAGTTTCTGAAAGTCTGCTGGCGGACAAGTTTGATGAATATGGCTATACATTTATTGCACCGAGGTAAGATGATGTGTCTTTTACTCGAATTACTTTTTCCGAACAGTTTGAAAAAGACATTTTTTTCGCTTCTAACATGATGACTATGAGTCACATTCAAGGCAAATTTCAACCTTATGATTCACTGTTTGTCTGCTGTTATTCAGTTTAAAGTTGTGTTGTTTCCCACAGAGTTTACTGCAAAGACCTGAAGCCACCGGACAAGAACAAAAACAACACGGAGTTCCTCATGGAGTTCAACAATTACATTGACACAAAGACGCCAAACCACCCTTCGTGTGAGTACCAGAACATGAGTAAATCCCTATTTTCACTTTAAATACTCCTGGTGCCATCAAATCAGATCTCAAGAATCAGAACTTTTCTACTGGATCTTGTTGATCTCTGCAGCACACTTGGACCTCATTCTCACAACAGACGCCTATTTCCATCTCAAAGAGCTGCTAAGCTTTTCACAGTTTTTGCTGTAGCATGTATCGTATATGTGACTGAATCTCATCTGGCTTGGCATTAAGGTATGCATTGAAAATTTAATGGAAGAGCGCCAAACCCAAACCTATTCCCACAGGTCTCTCTCCTCCCAGCGAAACACAGGTCTGGCCATTCGGTGTGCATGACCAGGCAAAGCTTTGTGATGTGGAACGCCGCGTTCGTGTTACCCATTTGATGCTAACTCTCAAAGTCTGACCATCACACGCCTGAGTGCACATGTGTGAGGCACGTCGGCTTAGATGTGACACACACGCGCTCGCACACGCACGGTGTTCGCCAGAAATACGCCTTCCACACCCCACCTACAGCCGCTCGACCTCATCCAATTACTGTGTGTTTGTGAGAAAGAGCAGGACACGTCAAGCCAGGAGCACGAGAGGAGCAATAAAACACGAATCAGGGGCCGGTGGACCTTCTCCCAAACATCTGACCAACGCATTAACATCCTTGCCATTTCTTGCATACACTCATTGATATGCACCTCTCGCTTTTTTTTTTTTTTTTTTGAGTAAAACAAAAGGTCCCCGGATGGTTATAGAAGACTCCCTTTAAGTTTAGTTTGACGATTTGCGTTCAAGAACTCAAACATGATCAGCGCAATAAAACTTTTCATCCAATTGAAATATTACTCTCGCCGTTATTAGCTGCAAGTTTAATGGAGTCCACAGGGAGTTCAGAGGGGGAGAGAGAGGAGTATGGCCCATGCTGGCTATCGGCGGCTTGAGTATCGTTACACGGTTTACTTGGTTAAGCCACTGCAGTGGCGAAGAAGTTGAAGTACATTAGGAATTCCTTGGCTGCCTTCAATAAAAGATCCCTAATGAAAACCACCGCACGAGGAGGGAAAGTGGGGTAGGGGGGGAAATAAAGTGTTACACCAGCTGTTTTCTCTGATGTGTGTGGTGTGTCATAAAGGTTGGAGGAGGTGGCGGGGGTATATCGACGAGCCTCGACGTTAATGGACTGAAGCGAGTTGTCGGAGAGTTCAAAGCGGTGGGCGCAGCCAAAAGAATGGCGGAACGGCTTTTATCGCCTGTTATGTTTGTCATGTGGTCTTGTAGGATGTCTCGGAATATAATTTGTTACACCTATGTCAACCGGCCGCCTACAGCTTGTCAGCAACAGGCGCAATGATCAATAGTTCCTTCTGTGAGTTGAAGAGCATTTTTCATCGCTTCGGTTTCATTAGGAGATCGTGTCTGTTTCGGTCTTGTATCTCAAGGTGTAACCTTTTCTTCACCGACCTGCCTTCTGTCTAAAAACATCCCATGTGTCTATTCAATTGATTCATTTTTTTTTCTTTTTTTCTTTTTTTTTGCATTTGACCCTTTTGGATGCTTGGAAGCTTAGCAGTGTATCAACTGAGGCTTATTCCCATATTGCACTCAATTTGAAATTCATTTCGGATGCCAAAACTGTGATGTAAACATTAAATCATTCCCAGCTTTATCCTTATTTTTCTTTTTTTCTATGTCTTCTTAGTGTCATATATACTTATTTTTCTTTCTGGGTTTGTTTCTTCTCTTTGGTTTTTCTCACGTCATTATTCGTTCCCTGTTGATGCTCTTCAGGTATTTATCCTACATATTCCAGCAGATTCCTTGATACCCAGGCTTCTCATGCGGAAGAGACACAAATGATATTCAAAGATAACAAGTCGAGGCTCAAGTGATGTTTTTCTGTTTAGGTAATGTGGAGCTGGTGAACCGACTGCTCTTGGATGCTGGCATCACCACGGAGCTGATCAAGATTTGGAGAGAAAATGAGTTACAGTAAGCAGCGGAGCATGAAAATTTTACGTTACTTTACCATCTTTTTTTTTTTCTTTTGATCCAGCCAAACAAATGCGACATCAGTCATTTGTTACTTGGTATTCAATAATGAATGTCTGAGTGGAAAAATTGACTGCAGATGGTTCAAGTATTTCACCATCACCAGTAAATGTCATGCAGGCATAAAGCACATTCCAGATTTTTGTAACTATGTTTTACAGCTTTATCTTCTCTGCTTGTCAGGCCCGGTGTCGTGGCCAGATTTGTTGCCACTGATGGAGGGATCACACGGGTCTACCCCAAAAGGTACTTGTCAAGCTCATGCAGGAGGGGTTGATTTAGAGGCATGGGAAGCAGTAGATAATATGTTCAGGATTATCTGATAAGAATAATGATGCGGTCTGCTCAGAAAGCCGCAGCTTACCCAAGAAGTGCTATATTCTATAAATAACATTCATCCATCTTTACATTGCTGCTGGAGCCGTGGTGATGGCAGGCTGAACAAAGCAGAGGCCTTCATCTTATATCCCGAGATACTTCTTCCAGTTACTACTGGGTGATCCCAAGGGTTTCCCTGGCCAGATAGAATATATATATAATCCTTCAGCAAGTTCTAGGGCCTGACCATGACTGAAATACCTCTACAAGGGTGAGACCAGACACCCAAAGTTACTACCATAGGAGAAGTTTGGAATGTGGATTGAAAGCTTCATTTTAATACTTGATCCGTCTTCTCGATGATTGTACGGTACAGTGACCAGTGATCTGAAAAGAGACACTGACTAGACATGGTTTTTGGCATCGTACAGTGTGTACAGCATGGGAGGAATTGGGTTTTGGGATATAACGCAGACGTCAAGGGAGAAGGTCTTATTTAAGGCACAGGTGGATAGATTACCAGAATTGTCTTAATTAATTGTGCAGTACCATTTTGAGATACAGAGATCTAAATAGGGGTATCGTCTGCATAAGATTATACTTCATCATCATATTGGTGAAGCCAACCGCAAGCTGATAAAGGGAAAGTGCATTTGACCCAACATAGATACTTGAGGATCTTTCCAATAAGTCAGACTGCAACAATTATTTCAAATATTTTACAAAGAAATGGAGGCTGTAAATGGTCTATGACTCATAAAGAGATCTGGGGTGGTTTGTGTTTCCTGAGAAGAGGTTTGATAATGCCATTGTGTGTGTGTGTCTCTGTGTTCTATAAATGTGTTTGACAGTGCTGGGTTTTCCTGGGAAGAAGATGCAGAGACGTATGAATCAAGTTTCTATAAGCGAAGTTTGGACAATGATCTGTACATCTTCACTCCATCCCCCTACTCTAAAGAGAACGGTAAGTAAAAAACAATGTGTGTGTGTATTCCTGTTTCTCAATGTGTATGCACATATATGCACATACAGTGTTCCCTTTTTATTTTTCTTGCAGCAACTGAAGACTCAGTCCTGGTGAGCAGAGCAGTAAACATCAACATTAAGGATATCACACTCAAACCAGCTGGTAAGCACACACACACACACACACACACACACACACACAGAAAGAAAGTCTTGTATTTATACAATTATACCCCTCATTTCTCAAGTTGTCTCTCTCACTCTGCCACCTACGTATAAACACACTTACACTAACGGCTGTGTGTCTTATTTACACACCTACATTTGCAACCTCACAGCCTTCATCCTATCCATGCCATAATATATCCTGACACACACACAGATAGGCTCTCATTTACAGGCCGCTACTCCTCGTTTGTCCGTTTCTCCCTCTCAGTCTGACATATACACACAAACACACACACACAAACCACACATCAAGTTGTCTCGTCCCCTGTGATCCTCGGCCAAGTTTGCATTTTCCGAGTTCAGAGAGTAAAGTTGACGCAGGGGTCCAGCATGATCTAGGATGTCTGGCTTTTGTGTTTGATCCCAGTGGTCGGCGTGAAGCTGGACATCAATGCCTGGATGGCGAGCTTCATCAACACCACGCAGAGGATGAATGTGAGTAGATTGTATCTGCGTGACACACAAGCACGCACTTGATTCAGACTGTTCATGATGCTATCTACTCAACTGTGTTTTCAGTGCAATGATGAGATCTGCGGCTGTCAGCGAAACCATCCGGTAAGACTCTTTATTGCATGTTCTGTTATTTCTGCGTAAGTGTCATGAGCGTGCAGTAATCTCTCTCTTATTCCAGTACGTAGACTGTGTCATTCTGGATGACGGCGGCTTCCTGGTGATGTCTAATCAAGATGACGACATTACTAAGGTGAGCCTCTGCCTTTTACTCTCGCTCACACAACTGAAGATGGAAGCAGGTATAAATGTGATTCTGCCTTGCCAGAAATGACTGAAATATCACTGGTGCCTCTTGTAGTGACCAGTAAATAATTTACTAATGTTGAGATGTGAGAAATCCCATTAGCTGGTGTTTATCCAGTATATAACGAGAACTCAAGAGAGTACAAACCTCTGCCGTAGTTAATCGTCCAAAATTAAGAGACTTAAGTTGTTAATAAACAGATTTGATAAATGAGCTGAAATCTTCTCTAAAATCATCTTTTCCTAAACAACTAAGTTTGACCTAACAGGTTTATAGTACTTAACTGTGATCAGCCAAACATGTTGCAAACCTTCAATCCATCTCAATTTGTCCTGAACACTCTCAACGAAAAATAAGCCCCTCAAACACAATTTGACCCATCGTTACATATTGCATTAACAGACACACACACAAACACATATACAGTAAGCGCACACATTTCCCCCCCTTTGCCATATGCTAAATGCTAAGAGCGGGCCCCTGCTGTCATCTGAGTAAATGTTTTTTCATGCGGCCTCGGCTCCTTCCTAATCAGGGCTGGGTGTGCGCTGGATAAATCAGTCACCCTCTGAAGTTTGGCAGCAGCACTAAAACCCAGGGGCCTGAGGCCTTGTTTGGAGAAGGCTGTGTGCCCTCAATCATATTTCCTACAGGAGCAAAGTTTCTCTCTCTCTCTCTGTAAGCTTCTCGCTTTCTCTCCCGCTTTATGTCTTTCTCTCGCTGGCTCGTTCCTTTTCTTTCTCCGAACCCCCCGGGGAGTCTGCAAGCCAACAGGGCTGTGACTGTTAATTCATTATTTGTGTTATTGCACCGGGAAAGGAGAGAAGGCTCCCTTTACCTTATAGATTGGAAGATTTATATATCCTTTGGCTGTTAGACTAAAGAGGAATGGATATGTGCAGGACGGCTTGTTAACGGTGACCTCGCCAAGTGGAAGGAAAGGGATAGTTTGTATTTCCTCATGCACACACACACACACACAGATAGATGAGTACTACATACTGTACACACTCCCTACTGGATACACAAGTTCTTAAACACTCCCAACACACGGCCACGTCACACCTCTGAGATGCCGAGACAAACTGCTTCCTCTTTGTAGAAATTTATGGCTGCATGGAAGACTGTGTTAATCAGATTATACTGAAGTCCATCATCCTGGTCTGAGGGTGATTTACTGTGTGTGTGTGTGTGTGTGTGTGTGTGTGTGTGTGTGTGTGTGTGTGTGTGTGTGTAAATTCACTAAACGTTTTCGGCACATGCATCCACATTCTTGGCTGTTTTCCTGCATGTGTTTTACATAGATTTAACAATCCTGAGTTAACAGTGTAAAAGTGTTTAAGTGCTCTGTAAATGAAAACCTCAGTCAGGAACATCTACAGTGTGCACTTTAAAGGTTTTGTGCTCAGGCAGAGGGTTCAGACTTTTCTCGAACCCTTTTTACCGAATGACTTCCGCTATGAAGTTGTCAGGTCAGACACACGCTGGTAGTGTGATATAGTAATGGCTAAAGAATTGGTGCACATTAATGTATGTATGGATCACAATTCAATTCAACCACTGATATAATAAAGTAGAAAGTAATCTCTCATTTCATCATACATTACTTTTGGCCATTAAAAAAAAAGCTTCTTCACAGAATAGAAATATTGGGCTCCTCTACAGGGCTCCTCTAAAGCTCATTTTGGACAGAGCCAGGCTAGCTGTTTCCACCCAGTTCCAGTCTTAATGCTAAGCTAGGCTAATCGTCTTTTTGCTTCAGCTACACATACAAAAGTGAAAATAATCTTTTTGATTAGATGTTCTTATCTAATTCTGGGCAAGAAAACCAATGAGCTCCTGTGAAACATAAGCTTTCTCAAAATGTCAAACTAGTCTGTTAGAAACATACTTATAAATTAGTTTGAATGTTGGACCAATGGTGGCCTCAAATGCCCCAGATTCACTCACTGTGTGTTAATTGCTTTGTGGTGATTTTATTGTCAGCCTTTAAACAAATTTGTGTAAAATCAAGTGGCAATACAACAAATCTGGAAATATAGGAAAACTATACACAGTGAATGTAGAGTGGGAGAAAAGGGGGTTAAAGGTGACCCTATTACTATCATAGTAAAGTTTCTTGATTTTCTCTTCCCTGTTCTTAGATCGGCCGTTTCTTTGGCGCCATCGACCCGATCCTCATGAGGAACCTGGTCAACTCGTCCCTCTTCACCTTTAAGAAGACCTTCGACTACCAGTCACTCTGTGACCCCAAGAAAGACAGCAATACGGCTGCAGGCCTGCGATCTGTCTATGTGGTGAGTTACATAAGCCAGAGACCATTCACACACAACCACACACACACACACACACACACACACACACACACAGCCACCACATGTGCACACCCACACTTACATGTTCACACATTTTGATATCCACACATATACATTTACTCATTTCCCTGCATGGACTGGCCATTCGTAGCCATACCTGCTCGCACTTCCAAATCACATACACACACGCACATGCACATGCACACACACAAAGCTTGACCTCACCGGGGAGCCATAAATCTGGATGGAGCAGATGAGAAGGGAAGCAGAGGGTATGGTGAAAGCGTTAGAGTGGGAGTCGCAGTAACAGTAACAGGATTAGGTGGTCTAGCGTGCTTGGCTAATACAGCGAGTGATGTAGAAAGAGGCACTGTTTTTCATCACGGACCAAACATACAGCTTAAAGCGAAGTGATGCAAATGCGTCTGCAGGCATTTCGCCGGTGCCGATGAATTCCCCTTTGATGCCGAAAGGGTCAGGAGAGGTAAGCAGAGGTAAGAATCTGATACCTGAGAAAGCCGTTCAGTCATTCGTAGGAGTTCGTAGACGGCCAAAAAAATTCCCCTCATTAGCAGACAAGCGCAACCATGTCATTTCCCACAAATGTGTACAACACGCTTGAGCGACCAAGGTGAGATGAAAGGTGCAGACATCTCTTGATCAAAGATGCTGCCAATAGCCGGCGATGCCTCTCACACGGTTGGTTAAGGCTCCTTCCATGAGTCGACACGGCATCGGCTGGAGAGAGAGGATAGAGCAGTGATTCACCAAAACAAGAGCCTCGCATGCTAGCTGTAATCAAAGCAGCATGTTGGGGCTTTGATTCAAACCGTGTGCTGCTTTGTTTTCTCACTGGCTCTTTGTTTACATATTTATGCCCGCATCTGTTGAGGAGGATTGTGTTCTAATTTCCTCTGAGAGGGAAGAAAATAAAATCTCTGGCCGGACCCTTCGGTCTCGGAGCCTGGCAGAACTGGTCCATCTGCAGCCACTGTAAACACCAGCAGGATGTTCAGATCGGCTCAAATGGCTTAAGATGATTTGCCAGAAGATTATTACAGAGTTGGTTTTGTCCTTTTCTGATATTAATTCTCATTTTGTTTGTCCCTCTCAGCCCACAATCGCAGATATTTTGAATGTAGGATGGTGGGCGACGGCTGCAGCCTGGTGAGTCGTGTTTTTTGGGGAACTTTTCTGAATATGGTTGGCATTAGTGTTTTTTTTTTGTTTGTTTTTTTAAATAACCAATAACAAAAATAAACAGTCTCAAAGCATTTCAAGTCCCTAAACTTGGGAACTGATGGAAAACAGGCAAAGATTTGTTCCTCCAAAATGGACATATAGTATCTGTTTAATAGCTTAATTGTTTATAGCTGAATTTGCATTTACACATTATTTATTATAGATTAAGTTGCATTGAATCCAGACATTTTTTCATCCTATGGGTTTGTTTTTGCTCTTAGGTCAATACTGCAACAGTTACTGGTCAGCATCACGTTCCCCAGTTTCCTGGACGCAGGTGAGTTCCTGTCAGTTTGACACATGGAAAAGAAAAGTGCTTTAAGGTTTAATAATGTTTTTTTTTTGCAATATTGAGGAAACTCTTTGACCAAAACGGCCTCATTATAGAAATAGAAGAGACAATTTTGTTCTTATGACAAGGCCTTAAAAGATATTGAACACACTGTTTCCTTATCTTGAAATTCTAGTGTATTTCTCAACACATGCCAGAAATATGCGGTTAGGAACAATATTGTTCGTAGGAAGAGTTGAGCACTCATTCGTCTTCACAGGATTTCAAATGTGCAAGACGTTGCGCACCACACTCCGACCGTGCGAATGTGGAGCTGTGTTTGTGTGTGGATACAAATGTGCTATTAGACAATACAGATTACCAACAGATCCGAAACAAAACCTCGGCTCTCTCTTTGTTTATAGCTGTGTGTACTGTGTGATTAAGATGTTAAAGGATCGGCCCATGCAAATTATGAAAAACACATTTTCAGGCTTGCTTCTGCTGATATCAAGATATGCAGATTGAACCTGGGTTTAATGTCTCCAGATGTTGAGCTGTCGGTCTGTGATATCATCAGGACCATTTCTTCAATAGAACCTGGAACCAGGAAAGGTCCCATTGAGATGAAAAGTGTCTTTTCGAGGGAGTCCTGGTCGAGACAGGCAGTCAAATACAGAGCATGATTGTAAACAGACGCAAAACCAAAAAACAAAAATTACAATATGTAACATCCAGCAAGATGTTTTCAAACAATGCAACAAAAGACTGTGAAAGTTGTGGAATGATACAAAAACACCCGTTTGGAACATTCCACAGGTAAACAGGTTCATTGGTAACAGCTGATTTATGAGAAGGGTTTATTTATGTCTTACACAGCGTCCCAGCATTCTTTGGGCATCAGGGCTTAAAAACTCCTGTGATCGCAAAAAGAACTCTCCATTATTCTACTGTGAAATCCATAGATAGGATGGGATACATAGGAGCATGGTCGGATGATGAAACCCACCTTGCTTTTGAAAACCCATTAGTGTGTGCAGAGGAGGAGCATCCATGAGTTCATCAGTTGATTCTTGTTTCTTGTTTTTGTTCTTGTTTTTTTGCACATGCAAAATGGATTTACAGTATGTAATATTTAAGCACCATAGAGTCCCCAAAGAAGAATCCAGTGTGCTCTGATGCACCTGGATGGACAGTGGGAGCCAGAGAGTCAGCTCAATCTTAATGCATTCTACATTTACATTTAGAATTGAGTAGCATGGTTTTCTCATTGTTGTGGCAAAAAGTATTGATGCATCTTTTTTTTTCATTAAAGCAGCTCACTTTGAACATTTACTGCTGGAGCATGTTACACTTTCATGATTTTAATGTCTTGCTTCAGATATATGTACTTTGTATATGTTTGTTTACATGAATGCAACTGAAGGTTCTCGTGTGTCCTTCTGCAGCCGAGATGGATGACGACGTATCCGACGCCATGCTTAAAGAGGTCTGCATCACGGAGCAGACTCAGTACTACTTCGAGACCAACCAACTGTCCTTCAGAGGCAACATCGACTGTGAGAACTGCACCAGGTGAAAAGCTCCACTCCCTCACAGCTGCACTATAGACACAGGAGATAGTCGAGGTCCAGAACGCCTCCCCTGACCTGCACTGATTCATTTGCATCCATGAGACACAAATGAAGTCCCCAGAGATGGCGCTAAGAGACGGCTGTAAAAATTCACATGCCATGAAGGTGAAGTCAAGTCACTGGTGCGGACCACCGTCTTGGCACGTTCGTGTGTGTGTGCGACTGTGCAGATGTGTGCGCACGTACGCCATTTTAAGGCCCCCTCGTGCCGGCTAATGGAGTGCCTGCCCGCATGCCGCGCGGTGTTCCTGCACATTAGCCGCACACACGTTTCTTTTTAACGACCACCATAAAAAAAAAAGCAGAGAAAATCATTTGTGCACCAGCGACATGTGGGATTGAGTAAAGGTCGTGGAGGTGGGGTGGCACAGCAGGTTCGTGTCCCCCCGGGAATAGAAGCAGTTAGGAGGCTTGATTGAGCGATCCACAGCGTGCTGTTCATTGTGTTCGAGATTACAAGGTTTTGTGGAGTGGAGCTCAGTCATGTATGAGGAGCAGCAGAGCAAAGTCAGTGTCTTCCTGTCGCTCTCTGGTTAAATCTTCAACCTCCTACGTCTCTCGTGAGCATGTCTCGGTGAAATTTTATCTCCATCTTTCCTGGACTCAAGCCCACGCGTCAACAACTTCTCTTGTCTCTCGTGTGTCTGCTCCTCTCCAGGATGTACCACGCCGAAAAGCTGCCCAGGACGAACCTGGTCTTTATCATCGCTGATGCGAAACTCACCTGCTTGTCCTGCGACAACAGGCCGTTAATACAGGAAGAACAGCAGTGTATCCTTTCGCCTAGCGCAGCTATCGTCTGGCGGACGTTTGATTGGGTGAACAGATGTTTAAAAGTTGTGTTTTTGACAAGATGATGGGGGATAAACGCTGATTGTGGTAAAAAACAGAATATTCTATAAAAGCCTGTTGCTGTCACTACTCACATTTCCCTTCATCTGCATCTCCTCAATCCAACAGGCCTGATAACAAATGAGCATTTCCAAAGTAACATTTAAAGTTCAGATGTGTATTCACTGGGTTCCTCTGTGTGTCTGTAAGGCAGATGGTAATGTGGAATAAGTCTGCTGAATAGCTTACAAACAAATCTGTGATGTTCTCTCAAACACACATGGGCTGTGGTCAATTACAGATTAAGGCTCTTGGAGAACACAATGCCCGAAAATGACTGCCAAATCATTGAGGTATTGAGCAATGTGTTTGCCTTCCAAAAAGAGACGACTCAAAGTTTCAATATTCTTTCCACAATTATACCAGATCTGCTAGATTTGGATGGTGATATAATCTATTCAACTTTTCCCCATTCATCAAAATGTTATGTATAATAATTGGAGTAAGCAGAGTTTCTACTGTAAAAGGGCCATTTGTTACTAACTCAGAATCAGAAACAGTGTCATGTTCCTGACTCCACTCATCCAGCTGATGGTCCGGATCCCTGCGAGCTGGCTCACAATCCTCGGTACAGGAAAGGGCCGGCGGTTTGTTTTGACAGCACTGAAAATGTAAGTTGTTTTCATCACACTGCGTCTGGTTGAGAATAAAGCTGCACAGATTTTGTTCCTGAGGGTGCCATGTGTAGGGTTTCATCAATCACTGCTGCTTTGTTAGTCTCATAAGAATTAACATTTGCACTGAAATCAGAATTTTCCAAAAAAGCCATTGTTAGAATCTGCTATAATTAAACCCGCATTAATTAATTTTTGGCAACTTGGTGGAATCACATCAAGCTGAAAACACATCACTGACTTATTATGAGCTTGTGGCAAAGTTGTTAGCAAATTAGCCTATTTCAACAAAACATTAGGAAACATGTATCTGTCCACCTACAGAATGGAAGCTGTTTTGGTTTTCATTGACTCCTGAGGGAAACATTTTGCTTCTTAGCTGCTTAATGCTGCACTGTGTTTACCAGATAGTGTATAATTAGAGCTTTTTTTGTCACCGCTGGAAACAGGACTGATGAGAGCACTTGAAACTTCAGGTCCCTAAAACCAAAACAAAGAGCTGAAAGGTGCTAAAACTGCTGCAGAGGCAGTAATTCTCTATGGTTTTGCTGATTGACCCGATTTACAGTTGACGCCTTTCGCTTTGCATATAATCATTGGATCCAATGTTAATATAAAATATTGATTAGAGAATATCTACAGCAACTGGTTCAATACCACCAATAAATCAATCTTTAATTGGTCAAACTATAATATATGAGGAAATTGGCAAACACAATGGAAGCAAATGTTATGATTATTTTTAATGTTAACAAGGCAAATGTGACAATTTACTAAAGCAAAAATGTGAGTTTATATCATCCAGCTCAACCCCTAAAGATCCTGCTCTTTTTTTTTTTTTTTTTTTTTTTTTCACTATCAATCCTTCCAAATCTAAAGTCCAGATGAAACAACTTGATCTGTTTTCACATTTCACCTGGAAAATAAGGGGCAGCAACAGCAACATATTAGGGACCAATAAAAAATAAAGGAAAGATTTCAGTCAGTATTTTAAAAAAAAATTAAGCTTTTAGCCTCACTGGCTTGAGCCCAAAATCCTCAGGCTGCACTCCTGATATGGAAACAGTATATCAGTGAAGAAACTCAACCCGTGGCACCTTTCCATCACTAATATCTTTACACGATGCATGTCATTTCCTTTTTTTATGTGTGTTCTTACGACCCCTCGAAAAGCCGTATGTGTGCAGGTTTCCCACGCAAAGACAAACAGTCGGCTGATGCTCGACTATGAATAACTAAAGCTAAACAAACATCTTTATGAGCAGCGCTGAGTCTCTGCGTGTGAAACCTCTGCGCTCCAACGCTCTGTTTGTTTTCACTCTATAGTCTTTTTCCAGTGTCAGAGTTTGTCCGTCTTATGAATTAACTCTTACGCCTGCGCTGTCTCGCTCGCACACACACACACACACAAACATCCACCCACACACACTTAACGCTTTCTCTCACACTCTTGTCTCGCGAGTGAATGCATCTGTCTACTGTTGTCTGAACTAATTTTCTTGCCTTTTCTGCTCATGTTTTGCTTCCTAACTTCTTGCTGCATGATGCTCTCTTTCTCTCTGTTTTCTCTGTTTCCCGCTCTGTGATTGGCTGTTGATGGTTAGGATGAGGCCATGTGCCGAAGGAGCGCAGGCTCCCCATTGGCTGCCTCTCTGCTCATGTTACTGCTGCCACTGTTCATGTGCTGTCTCGGGTCAGTCCCATAACGCTAACTCGCTCTCTCTTTATCTCGCCCATTAACATCATATCATTATCTTAGACTCTCACTGTCTGTGGCTCATAACTCACTTTCTCCTGTTTGTTTTCCTCCTCATCTCTTCTCTTTTTACATCTCTACTTGTTTCTCCTTTGCTCCTCTACTTCATGTCTCTTCCTGTTCTTTTCCTCCTCTTATCATTCTCACCTGTCACTCATTCTTATGTTCTACCACCATCTGTCTTCGCCTCCCTCCAACTTACCTCCCAGCCTCTCTCTCCATCCTCCGCCCACATTCTCTCCATCTCACCCGACTTTGAACCTCAAGCCACGCTCTTTGCATCTTTCCCCATCTATCATTATCCGTCTCAGGCAATAGACTCCAGTGTCTGTCTCTGCTGACATTTGATTGCTGATGTAGCCAGACGCTCGCTGAAACACACCGCTCACTTCCCATTTGCGTCTAGACGCGTGTACGTCTCTTTTAGTGATCCTCAACTCTTTCCCTCTCCAAAAACAAATCAACGCAAGACATTCTTCCCCTCGCACCTCTCCAGAGAGGGAGAGTATCCGATCAGATGTGGTCAGACATAATGGCTCAGAGGTTTCCAGTCAAGTACTAAAAAGACATTTTGAAGACTTGTCTTGCAGCACTTATGCAATTTACGGCCGTAAAAGTGGCAGATTTACTTAGACAGATTTAGATAAATGCAGGCTTCAACCAGCAAAATCAGCTGTAACGAGAATCTTATTAGAGGATCATATGCACATGATGGCTATAAAATAGTGGTAAGAGACTACTTGTCTCAGGCAAAAATTTGCATCTTCACTACACAATAATCCATGTAAAGGGCATTGAAATGTAAAGAAGATAAAAATGTAGGATCAGACTTTTATTCCCTTCTAACATCTCACTATTTGGCTTCTTAGTTTTTATGTAGTTGGTTGTAGTTTTTTACTTTTACGTTATTCGAAAAAATATTTTAGAATGAGAACTAACTGTTGCACAAAGAAGAACATGTCCACTATCATTTGGGCTTTTTTTTTTTGGAATCTCATCTTTAACAAACACTAACTCCCCTTCTTCTCCTCCCTGCTGGGCTCCAGGAGCAGGACCCTGACTGTGGCGGGGCGTCCGGCCTGAGCCCCTCCCTGTGGCTGACGCTTTCCCTTCAGCTGATGCTCCTGTGGGTTTTGACTGGCTCCAGACACCACGCCATCCCATCATGACCTGAACATCCAGATCACACCCTCTCTCCCCCTCTCTCTCTCTCTCCCTCCCTCTCCCCCTCCGTTATCTCCAAAATGGCAACCAGCATGCGACGCTGCCACTGAGAAGCGCCGGCGAGAAGCGCTCGTAACAAACTCAAAACCTTTGAGCCCCACATTCGGCCAGTTTCTTCTTTTGCTACGTTGATTTTCGAGCGATTTCACCAGGTGCAAGGGGGCGAAAGAAAAGTCTAATGGAAGAAATCGGATTGAAAGATCTCATCAGTGGTCTCTCCGCCAGCTGAGATTAGAGGAATCCAGAGCTTAAATTTTGATTGGCAACTTGTGAACTTTCTCTGGCTTGATGTCGCTGATGAAAAGAGATTGGACTGCCTTATAGTATCAGAGGGATTGAAATCATGACAGAGGGAAGGTTGGTGTTTATTGAAGAGCAGTTTTATTCACCACTGCCAGAAACAGCGCTGCCCTTTGCAAGCGTACAGTTTATTTTGTATCGATTTGCAGTGGCTAGTTATTAGTATTTATTGTTTTGTGGTTGAGAATTCGGATCGCAGTCACTGATGCCAAACTGTTTCATCGGGGGCTTTCACCTGCCTCCGCCGGGTTGCTGATAATAATGTTATCACAGTCTGATTTTTTTTTAGATAGCACTTCCCATTTTCACAGTATCTCTGAGGGTTGCATCGTCTTTACTTTACCCCGGTGTTCTTTCATGTAGATACTGTATTTTTTGCAGTGTGGAAACCACGTTCGTTGTTATGTTCATGCACACCAGGCGAACCTTCGACTGCCACAGAGCTCCTGCTTCTGATTTCAACTTTTGCCGCTGATCGTCTAAGCATCAGCCCTGATCAAGAGTGGAGAATCACCTGGATTTCCCACCTTGCTGTTGGATTGCTCCAATGAAAACTTTATTGCCATAGTGCGCATTGACCAATCAGGACGAGCCTGGCTGGTGTCCTATGCATGCTCATTGGACAAACTCTCTAGTGCCATGTGGACTGTGTGACTCAGATGAACCCTTTAGCTTTGTAGACTGTGGTTCGCATGCGACTCTTTGTTTTATTGCCACCACTGAAGAAAACAGATGGAGGAGGGAGGGAGGTGTCAGAATTAACGTTTGACATTTCGGTCAGGAAAACAGTACATTTGTATTCACTGCTGTCACTTTGTAAATTAAATGACTACTATCTGCACTGGGATTCAAAGTGCAGCTGTTATTTGTCTTTATCGTTTTGATCTCCTGACTGAAGAACAACCTCCATCTCGATGTAGTAGTGAGGTTCCCTCTTGCGGTTTATTGTACTGTGGTATGATATCACCCAGCAGACGTCACTGCAGTCAGATCCTATGTGTTTCATTTTCTCCCGTGTGAGTTCATCTTGTTTCATTTTGTGTGCCTTCTTTTCCATTAGTCACATATACAAATCAAACTTGCGTGTGAAAACTTACAGATTTTTTTCTGTAGATGTTTTTTTTTTGTTTTTTTTTTAATTTAGATCGTGTCATCTTGTTTGCCGGAGCGCAGAAAAGTAACATGACAGTAAATGTTAAGAAATGCACTAATCAGCCGAACCACTGCTGCAGAGCAAAAGCACATCTGCCATAATAACAAATGATCACAGATTTCACAGGACCAAACCAGACTCTTAAAGCCACTAAATGTCAATGCAGTACTAATAATGTCAGCGAGGATTTGGGTAAATAACTTTTATTTATTGCAGGATGAAAATATAAACCCATCCTGAAGATCCAATATGCAGAAAAGGACACGCTGTGTTTTCGTGTCTAATTTTTTGTATTCACAAAAGGATTCAAACACATTAATCCAATTACACAGGAAATAATGTGTCAGGCAGAAACACTTGTGCGAGCTTTAAATCCTTAAAATAAAAATGTCGCTTTTATTTGAACCAGCTGCACTTGGCAGGTTTTTTTTGTCACCGCTGTCAATGAGTAATCCATTATTTAACGTCTGCAGGCAAGAATTGACAATCACAAGTTAAATTGATTCACGAAGGCGATGTGTGATACCTCATTAGTTGCAAATGTAGTGATCAGATTTTTAATGCATACGCTCCGTGGTTTTTGCTGCATGACAGAAACCCCAGATGACCAGATTTCCTTCTGTATCTCAGTGTTAAACATTTTCAATTTCAACTGTGTTTCGGATCCTAACGTCAACAACGGAAGTGATTTTGGTTGATTTCGGGGGACGTTATTTACACCACTAAAACAAAACCAGGGAGTGCATCTTTTCATAGGAGTCTAATCTATAAACACTGACACATGTTTTGCAGGAAACTACTAAATTCTGTGGGGAAGTGCAAACCACAGAAACTAAGCACCACATCACCACTAACTCCCTCAACCTCTTAGAGTTGTTTCATTTCAATAATTGCTGTGAAATCAGACTGAATAATGTCAGTTTTTACATTATAGGCATTCCTCCGAGTCAGATCGAGGAGTGCTTGTTTGTCCATCCACCACCACCATCATCATCATCATAACTTCCCGAGTGGACTGAGGTGCACTTTTTACTCTCAATGTTTTCCTCAAACTATAACCTTCCAACGAGAACAATGTGGTGAAACTAACAACGGTATTTATGCTCCTCATTTACTAACACTCAAGAATATCAAGTGCCATATAGGACTCTCTTATTCTCACGTGGAGACACCTATTATCGTAATAGAACATTTATGCAATTTACCAAGGCAAGATGTAAGTCTCATAAGTCGTTTCCCTGTGCTGCATGGTAGTGGCTGACAATGTGATTTAAAAAAAGAAAAAGAAAGGAAAAAAAAAAAGAACATATCCGGTGTTTTCCTGCTTTAGTGTGTAATGTTGGGAAGCATAATATTCTGGGTGTCGGGCGTTTGTTCATGATATGATAAGGTATGATCAGCTCTTACTGCCTTTCTCTTGAGGGGACAGCATTTGGCTCCACACTGATCCGAGTCGGCTGAGGAAAGGGAACCCGATTGGCCAGATGTTTGAACGCACTGCTCGGTCTGTCTGTCTGCGTGGGTCAAGCCATGTGTGATGTGTTGTTATTTAAAGATCATGTCAGTGATTTAGCAAGTTTGTTGATGATTATGAATCAGGAATACTTTCGCTTACTGCCAGTTATTTTACTAAGCATGTTGTGGTGTGATCAGTCTTTCCACCTCTTTTGTCCACATTAAAATATCCCAACAACTATTGGATTGATTGTTATGAAAATCTGTACAGGCGTTCATGGTTCCCAGATGATGAATCCTGATAACTTTGGTCCTATGACTTATACTCTAGCACCTCCATAAGGTTTAGATTATTGGCTTTAACATTATCCCTGGACTTTTTATTGAGCCCAAATATCAGTGTGAACTATAATTTGGTTTAAGACAAAACACTTAAAAAATGAATCACGTTCCCATCAGAAAATATTAGGCATCTAACACTCTCAGCTTATATGGAAAACATGGTCTATCTGCTATAATGGTGGGTAATTTTATTAAATTATTACTATTGTTATTACAATAATTTTAGGTTTTTATAAAACTACTGTAGATTCACAGTAGTTTTCATTAGAAAATTAAAAAGTAAGAAAATGTCTAAATTTGGAGAAAATTGGAAATGGCAGCAATAGGCTATAAAATCTAAGTGAATTGTAGTTTAAAAAGCTAAACTTGCAAAACCACTGATATGGTCCTTCAGGCAGACGCAAACATCATACAGATATGAAATGAGTGAAAATTCACAGCACCTAAAATGCTTCAACTCATCCCTTTTTAGAAATGCACAGCAAACACTGGAGAACGAACATGAGCTCCATACTCGTCCAGATGTTCCATTGTTACTCTCAAGTGCTAAAATCAGATGCTGTCACCTCAGGAATAATATTCTCTCGATGTGATATGAAGTGTTTTTGATTCTGTTGGTGCTCTCTGTATGGATCGTGTGGGTTGGCCTTTTTATTTCTGGAATCTTGAGGATTTGCTTCGTGTGTGTTTTTTGTGTCTGTTACCTTGCTGCCACTCTTTGGCAGACGATTGGCCGGCCGGCCTGTCAGTCAATCTTTCTCTGCCTTTGGTTTTTAAGGCAGGTTCTTGATGGAAGCGTCCACCAAGACTCCGCTTTGGGAAGGTCTTGGTGGGCCTCTCCGTCAGTCTCCCTCGATTGTGCTTTAACATGTTACACTTAAGTGGAAATTGATTCTCCAGAATCAGTCGTGTAAAAATTTGTACAAAACTGATGTTGTTCTCAACAAGAAGAAAAAAGAACAATGTTTATAATTCTGGGGAGGAAAAGTGTGTTTATTCATGTGCAAATAAGGTATATTCAGAATAAAAGTTTATGATTACTATCTCCTGCGTCGCTGTTCGACTTCTGGCTCACGTCCTTCTCTTGCAAAATGTCTGTTTTTTTCCACAGCGGATCAGATTTCTGTTACTAACTTCTGTCACATTGCCAGCACACATTTCCCATCCAAATGTGTGTGAGAATGAGAAGGAAGCACCCCGAGTCTGCTCTCCCAGTGTCTAGCCAAGATCAGAAACTGACGTCCAGCCAAAGTCAACACTGTCCAGGAAAAGAAACGGTGGAGGCGTAGCTCCTCTCTACAACATTGAATTTGGCTCAAGGACACGTCCATTAACAATGACCCGTAATGTTCTCTGGTCATAAATTTACAATAATTCCTGTTTTCCCTATTGCATGTTGATCAAATGGTAAGTGACTTTCTCGTTAGCGCAGTCCGCTTTACACTTGAACCTGAAACCAGCTGTGCTCAAGCCCAGATTCTTAGAGCCACTATTCCTCACTGCCCCCCAAAGACAAACTACAGGCTCATTTTACTCTTTATTATAGACGTTAAAAACGAGCCGTGGTTCTGTATGGTATACTGCTGCCCTCGTGAAGGAAAACTAAAATCCTTCAGGTGCTCGGGGACATTTTAAATGAGACCAATCACAATGTCTTTAGTATTTAGTTTTAATAAAAAAAAAGGGTCTTTATAGTTGGTAGCACAGCTGGTGAATGACTATACTGAGACCAATAATATGAAATTACATATTTTACACAGCATGTGACAGAAGTTGATTACAACAGCATCAGCTTTGTGAAACTGCCATTTCAGGTGAGTGCGATTTGATGGATTGAACAGAAATTTATCAACATGCAATCTAAAGCAAAGAAATGACATAGTGCATTCTTCAGCCCTCTTGGATTCTGACTCTGTTCTATTCTGCAACCACAGCATATTTTTCCCTCTGTGTAATCTCTGTTTTTAATGCATTCGCTTTCCTTGAGTGCATATTGCATGAAAGATTTATTATCACACTAAAGACCGTGTTTTCCGGTGACAGCACCCTGTCTTTCTTGGACTCCACTTTTTTTTTTTCTCCCTCCAAACTCTTCCTTTCCAAAAGTGTTATTCCTTGTCTGTCACGGATGAGTTGCGATGTCAACAGCACACGGTGGATTTCCTGCCAGGGGGCTCTGGATTTCGCGTCTGGCAACAAGATGACCCCAGTCGGTTTACACAGAGAGGTCACTCCTGTTGTGTTTTTGATTGTTATCCTAAGTCTTTGGGCCTTGTGTCTCTGTCACTGATTGATATCTGGCCAGAAAGTCCGGCAAGTAAACGGCCTCCGGTTGTCTGAAAAGTTTATTATCTAAGTAATTACAGTTGTATTAACAGTCTCATTACAAGCGGCAGATTTGTTTTTCCAAACTGGGCTTTCCAGAGCGTGGGTCACGTCGTTTGTGAACATTGAAGTGCTTCAAAATAAAATGGGATCCCACATGTTGGAGAGGGAATGGTCACCACTTCATTCATATGTTCTGCTCTCAAACCCTCTCTCTCTCTCTCTCCATCTTCTCAGCTAATGCTTACTCCTGCATTCCTCACCACGCAAGATGAGCATGATATGGTTTCTGCACCCCCCCCACCCCCCCTCGTATTGCTTGGAAGCGATCTACAGTATGACTGCTTTTGGATAACTGAAGAGCACATTGTCCCCACACCAGACCTGTTTCATGCCTGCGGACATGAGAAAATTTTGTTTTCGTACACATGCAGGCTGCAAAGAATCCAGTAGGCACATGTTTGTTGGGAAGAAAGAACAACTTTGAGGGCTGTGGTCGGAGGGGGGGCAACAAAGAGCCAGGATTAGACCACCAAGGCATTGTTGAGGTTTTTGTTTGTCTCCGCGTCCCCTGTCTTTTTTAGCTCCTCTGTGTAATTTTAAAGGTCGCTCCTCTGACTCTGGGCTTCGGCTGCGTAATCACCCCAGATCCCAAAAATGAAGTTCGTACCCTTTCATTTAAATTTCAAACACCTCATAAAGGCATTTGTTTGGCGCGGGCTCAAAACCCAATCACGACGGCTGTAATGGGACATCTTGTGATACTTATAAGGCACAAGGGGATCTCGTTTCAGGGAAGCTGAGATTGATATGTTTAGCATAGCTCGTTCTCCCCTGCACCTCTATGGGTAGAGAAGCAGCAGTTCTGTGTTCTATCTGTGAGGAGTTTGCATGTTCTCCTGTGATTGACTGGCAACCTGTCCATGGCGTAACCCGCCGCTCGCCCCCGATGTCAGCTGGGATTGGTTCCAACCCCGGCAACCCACTAAAGGATAAGCGGGATGGATGGATGTTCAGAGAGTACCCCGAGGGTCAGCAGCCCACTGTATGCAACACTCTTACCTTTTTATAAATATTAGATTATGATGAAGGAGATTACAGTAAAAGTCCGGCCTTCTTTCATCATCCATACAGATGTTAAGCGGCTCCAGGTAGCCTGTAGTTTCCAGAAAGCACATCTGAACAAGAAAATACCTTTGATTACAGTGCAGTTTATGTAAAACACTGACATTTTATCCATCCCTGTTTTTGCTTTTATCATCGCAACGATAACCACATGGAGCTGCGTGATGAATTCTTGATCGTTACTTAAGTCGGAGATGAGCGAGTTTCTCCAGACTCTGGATTCAAAAGGGGTAAGTGTGCTTGAAATGAACACTGTCTTACGATGCAGAAAAAAGTTTAATCAATCCAATCATGATACAATCACCTGTTACCAATGAACCTGTTTACCTGTGGAATGTAATAGGTCAAAGGTCAAACATCAAATATGTTGTCTTTCTAATGTTTTGAACTGAGTATATATTGAATATTTTGAGTCTATTGAAGCTGTTAATTATGCAATGGTGCTCACTTTTGGACAGTCTGTGACAGAAATAGCGGTGTAAGAAAAAGAAATCTTGACAGATTATTCAAATCCTGCCTGCTCTCACACCAACAAAAAAGAAAAAAACACTTGGCCAATCACTTTGTGAAGTAGCTATTCTTGTTTAACTGCCTGTTTAATCAAGTTACTCCTGATTATTCTTGGTCTTGATGAAGGAAACCCTAAACCTCAGAAGAACAAACCCCCAGAATTTGGTACATTTTTGCACAATGTGACGGCTGTTTTGGAGTCCAGGTCTAACCCAGCAAAGTCTTGAGTCCATTTCAATTTGGTGGTTCGGGTTCGCTTTAAGTGAACTCGTATGATCGCCTGGAGACCACACATGCTCACTCAGGGAACTGAAATTGAGCAACGTCATTGGATAAATGTGTCACGTTACATTTTAACGTGCATTACCTAAGAATCACAGCAGCCGTGAAGGTGACACTGCGACCTTGACACGAGGTCGAACGTCTGCTCGAAAATATCAAATTGTTTAAGTAGCAGAAATGAGGAGAGAAGTGTATTATATTTTCTGTGTCCCGCAGAATGAAAGTGATGGCGTATTTCATTGTGTAATCAACTTGAGAATAATTCTGGTGTGTACAAACAATTCGGCGATGACGCAGTTCCTCGAGAAATTAGAAAAGAAATTATTTACATGAGCTTGAGCAACTTGGACCACAGGCTTGGAAAATAGCTTTATAAAAACCTGACATTTATATAATTGGCTTGGCAGGGTCGAAGCCTCTTCCCTCGTGTTTCCAAAACAGCTTCGATTCCAAATTTTCTTCACCTGCCCCCCCTCGTTTCTAGGCCACTTTGGATCCCTGATGGGAGCTCCGTTACTTTGTGACTCATCTGCTGGTCATTTATGCTCTCACTTTGTTGTAATTGCTGCAGTCTGGTAGCATTGTTCCTTTTATGTTTTTTTGGCCGCAGAGAAAGTGAAGCTAAAGCGGAGCCCCCGGCTGCATCGGGAAAACAGAAAAATACCCAGGGCAGATGTGGGACGCCCTCCCTCATCGGACCGCACAGTGACCAGTACAGGAGGTTTGATGTGGTTTTTGAATCACCAGCATCACCCACGGTTTTGTATCAGCTGTCCTTGACTGGAAATATGAGTGGTCCTTATCTCGGGGGAGAGGAGAGCAGAGGAGAAGAGAAAACAGAGGAGCACTTACAGAGATTTGCAGACGGACATGAGGTGAAAAAGAAACAAGCTGTCAAAACTTTGTCTTTAAATGATGGTGCCCGGACAGGAAAGAGAAAAAAAGTGCTCAGCAGCTTTTGAAACTTGATGGAGAAGATTCATCTGCACGACTTTCATTCATTCAGCCAAAAAACATGTAATCTGAAAACCTGTTCTTAGAAGAATTTAAAGCAGTAGTTCAACATTTTTTCAGCGTTTTTTTTTTTTTTTTTGGTCTTATTCATGTTTTATGCTGCGTCCCAGCGTTTTTGGAATCGGGTTGTATATCTTATTTGATCACAGCAGCTTAAATATCTAGTATTGTGACAAAACAATCAGCATCCTGGCTAAAAAATAGTTCCACCGAAATTTCTCATTTTCACATAGAAGCACGGCTCATATTACTCTGGATAAACCCCAATCCACACAAGGAATAGTTTTATCTAGTGGTAAACTGTTCCAGTGAAAAGTGATCACGTCAATGTCTGTTATTCATCCAGAGCAACAGGAGGAAGAGGTTTATTTTAAGAGTTTATTTATTTATATATAACAACACAGTTATACAAAACACAATCAAATAGCATTGCAAATTATAATCAAGATTATTAAAGCCACAAACTAAATTCACCTCTATTGTATCATGGTTGTGTGCAGAAGTTATAGGGATTGATATCTTAAAACAGGGACATATAACTTCAAATAACTTCACTTCAACATGGCTCAATATCACAAAAGGGGAAGGAAAGAAAACCTGACTTTCGGTTGTTTGGATGATTTTTTTAAAAGGGAAACGATCGCTGCTGATAAGAGTGTCGACCAAGCAGTGACGCAGCATGAATCAGTCATGCAAACTGAGTAAATGGTCATAATAAATTGCATTTGTCAGCACGTGCCCCCTGCTGTGACTATTGTTCCTACTCTTCTGGCAGACAGATTTTTAACTGCCCAACTGACTAACTGGCTTGTCGCCCTGCTCAGACACAAACAGACAGATCCGAGCTCAGAGTCACAAACAATGACTAATACTGCCAGACAAACACTTACAATGAGTCTTACAGAGTCTTCTAGTACAGAGACAGATCATTATCAGATAGATCAGATACAAGCCGATTACATAACAGACGAGGAGTTTGAAGCAGATGTCTTTTATTCTGGCGGGGTTATTTCCTGTGCTGCGAGCCCCAGGTGTCTGATCAGGACGACCAGTCAGCGTTTCAGTGGTGTGTAATAACAGTGTGTGTGATTAAGCGCCGCAGTCTGACACACAGAAAATCTGCCCTCTTAAAGATCCTCTGACACGCCAAGCCCCCGTCCATGTGGCTACATGAACCTGCAGCTGCATCTCACAAGCCCACACACACACACATATATATGTATACATGCAACCACACAACAGATAAACAGACTTGTAAATCCTTAACCCGACACATGCATACATGTATATAAACACTTATACTACGTATATGACATTCCTGAGCAAAAGTGATTCATTTATAAACCATCTCCCATTTCTAGTCTGGACCACTCGTGCAAACACACACCACCCACACACACACACACGCATGCATGCAGGAGAAATTACAAGCATGCAAACAGGCAAGTGCAGCACCTCTCCCACCACAACTATCAAAGGGTTGGCGTGTGGTAAACTTGAGTGTGTGTGTGTGTGTGTGTGGCACAGGGCTAATTAGATGCTGAGTAAGTGCAAATGTGTGTAAATGCATAATTAGTGCAGTGGAAGTTTGTGAGAGAGTTAAAGGAACAGTCTGAGATTTTTTTTTTCCCTTTTGATTTCTGTCTGAGAGCTAGATAGGAAAGTTAGTATTAATGATAATCTCACAGAGTCGAGACAAGTTATTTACTTGAAAGAGATAGTTGGACACAATGGGAGATAAACAGGCTCACTTTTTTGCCAGTTTAGTAAATATGAAGCTAACAGGAAGTGTTTGCTAGGAGACACCTCAAAGCTCACTACCCCAATTCCAAAAAATTTGGGATGCTGTGTAAGATGAAAATTGACCTATATTCAATTGAATACAGTACAAGACATGATATTCAATGTTCACACTGATGAAGCTTTATCGTGAGCTCTGTAAGTGTTTGGCAACTGAGGACACTAGTTGTTGAAGTTTTGAGAAGTTCCCATTCTTGCTTGATATATGACTCCATTCACTGAACAGTCGGGGTCTCCATTGATGTATCTTTCACTTTACAATGCCCCATATATCTTCAGTGGGAGACACGTCTGGACTGTAGGCAGGTCAGTCCAGTGCCACTCTTTTACTATGAAGCGCTGGTAATAATCTGGATGCTCCTTTCCCTCTTCACTCTGGAGGACACAATGTCCATGATTATTCAAAACAATCTGAGAAATAGACTCAGAGCACAGCAGACACTTTTCATCTCAGACGAGCTCAGGGCCAGAGAAGTCGGCAGCATCTCTCAGTGTTGTTAATTTAACTTTGCATGGTAGAGTCTTAACGTGCATTTGTCAATAAAGCGTTGAACTGTGTTACCCATTTTTCTGAAGTTTTCCTGAGCCCTCGTGTCGGACAAGACAGCTGTCAAATTTGATCTCACTGTGCATTATCTCTGTAGCTATAGGCGTTATTAGTACTCCCGAACACCAGAGGGCAGCAACCACTCGCATTCCTACCTGTAATCTTGGTTAGACAGAAGAAGACTTGCACGATGTTGGACGTACGTGCTAACCGAGCTTTGCTGCAGTGGTTAATTAATACTTCTATTTGATGAATCAAATTTCTTCAGTTTTTATTAGAAGTCATTTTGATGAAAAGCAAGATTACGTTGTCTGAACTCTCTTGCGCCACCATAAGGTCAGCCGGTGTAAGATCATAAACTGGAAAATCTGAGAAATAGGCAGCAATCTTCTGCAGTTGTTTTCACGTGAGACAAAAGTAACAAGCCTGTTTAGGTTTCAATAATTGTGATTCCGTAATTTAATTTGAAAAAGTAATTAGTTACTTCTCTTGTTGCTGCCAAAAGTAGTGGAATTTGTAGCGTGTCACTCCCAGCACTGCTGAGCATGTATGTTAGTGCTCTGTGGGCGTAGCTGTGGGTGTGTGCACACATCTGTCCCACTTGGTAAGTGTGTGTCAGAGTGTGTGTCGCAGGCGTGTGTCTGGGGTGTGTGTTGAAGGGAGGTCAATCCTCGGTCCGGGTAATTTGCCACAGATGAAACCCGACTCCATTCCAGGGGACCAGCGCGAGCAAACGTTTCAAAGCTGCAGGAAATCTATTAGCACCTGGTGGGACTCCCCCCGCCCGCTCCATCCCCCCACTCTCTCTCCCCCTCCCGCCGTCCTTCCATCCCTCGCTCGACCATCTCACCTCTCCCTGCCCCACCCCTGTTAATAAAGCCACACAAGACCACCACACTCCCGCTGTGCCACTAAAGCCAGGGGATTAGTTAGTGTGTGTGTGTGCACGTGTGTCTGTCTGTGGCGTGTGGCGAGGTGTGCATTTACGCCTGTATGTGTCCTGTGTGCATGTGTGTGTGTGTGTGCAGAAGGTACATGTAATGTATCTGGACCTGTCCTGTTACACACACGTGGAGCCAGTTAGCAGTGAATGAGGTGCCAGACAAGCACGCAGCAGCTGCCACACTAGAAACAATAGCTCATGATCCAGACACAGTAGGCTGCAGGCACTGACTCCAGGTCAGATCCGACACACCGTCAGAACTGAGAGGATGTCGGTGTCCGGGTCGTGTGAGCCGTGGTCAGTTTGCTGATTTTTCTTTTTTTAAAATATACCAGTTGTTGGCTGCGGTCAAGCCCAAATGTGGACAAAATATGTCAAGTCTCTTTTATGACCTGGCTAACGCTGTGTTTGCACAATAACTGGACGTCATGTAAAGGATCCTGAGGAGAACGAAAGCAACGCTGGCCAAGCTCGCCGTGCCAAACAGAACATTTATTATTTTTAATTGCAGGCTTTGAATCAAAAGTCGTCCCGCTGCGCTTTATCAAATATATGATGAACAGGTTAGATAAGAAAAGGTTTTGCACGCTCAAAGCCCAGAACTCGCTAATAAAACCTTTTATGTGACGAACAACAAAAACTAGATTTAATATCAGATTCTATTGTGGAGAACATTCAATGAGAGACATTGGAGCCTGACAGCTGGAGGCCAGATGCAATTTACCGATGCTTATTACTTCACCTGCCATCTCTTAAAACATTCGAGTCTATAAATAAAAACGTGATTTTGCAATTGCGTAATCGATTTCCTCCGCTGTGTTTATATAGAGGCTGATATTGTTGCATAATGTAGAGGGGAAAAAAAGGAAATTTAGACCAATGCCAGCCAGTTGGCCCACCCTTGAACAACCACTGTCCAACCAGCACAGCAGACATGTCAAGTTTTTATTCCTCTATATGAAACGATATGCATGAGGCCATAATATAAGCAGCACTCATTGTTACAGAGTTTGGAAGGTTGCATCTTTTTTTAAGATTTGATTTTGCCTCACCATGAGCTGCAACTGTTGGCATGCATTAGAGTTTCTCCTTATCTGAATCCGGAGCTCGAGGATAGAGATAATAACTCCCTTGAGGCACATTTTTGATAAACTCCAAACTACTCAGTTATTTTAAAGGAATAGCACATAATTATATTTTTCTTTATCATACTGTCCTACTATATTAGAGCTGACCAGCTTTGGCCTGAAACAGACAGTTCTGCTTCTTTATATTCCTTGAAATGCTGCCATCAAATGCATATTAAAAACCATTTCTTTCTCATTTTAACACAAGCACAAACTTTTGTTTCAACTTCTTAAATGACTCCAAACATCGAGAGGTGAATCTGTTACCATTATCATTGCAAACAATGGAGCTTGACAGGTGTAACAGCGGCAAACAGAGAGTTCAATCAGGCAGTGTGATCATGCTGATAGCTGACTGTCTGAACTGATGCTTGTCACATGCAAATAGCCACTTCAATTTTTCCAGACTACAACGAACAAAGCCATAATTTGCAAGCCAGCTTTGCAATTTAAGGATTTAATGACAAACATATTAAATTTTATCACTTGCGTGATTTCATTAATGTGTTGAATACTGATGGAACAGGGGCCATTTGCTTCACCCGATAAAATTAAATTCTTATTGGAATCACAGATACAAGCCAGAGGTCGCCTGGCTTCCAGTCCTCCGAATAAGACTTTGTACTGTCAGGAACAAATAACCGACTTTGGGAGGTTGGTGTTTTTTCGCAGAACGGCTCTCAGAGGAAACATGATTATGCTGAAGTTGTGCTGCCTCGAGGTATATTAGCTTGGCACGGAGCTCGTGGTTACTGAATCCACATTATTTGATCCCAGGGCAGGTGATCTGGGGAGAGGAAGCTTTTCCAATGGATGATACAACTTTGGCTTGATATTAAGTAATAGGTTCCAAGTCTGCTTTCAGATGCAATCTGTGGCATTGTCTCATGGATCTCTCTGGTATACTTTAACTGCTGTTTCGACCACCTGCGTAAAGAAAAGCTCAACAGCAAAAGCTGAGCTGTCAAAGCTGATCACCCACCACAACATCAAACCCAGACAAACCCAAACAGCCAAAAATCCTGAATTAGAGCATTGGTTTACTTAAGCTTAGCTCGTCTTTAACCATTACTGAGTCTACATCTTCCTCTACCTGCCGTCAGAAATCGGATTATTTAAGTCAACTGGGCGGTCGTGAGCTCGTTCGCCCGCTCGCTAGCTTGCTCGTGTGCGGGGTCCGACCTAATTGGATTTATATGCGGGAATGTTTTCCAAAGCCACACTTGTGAAATACCTCCACATCTGCTGGCCATTAGCAGTGGACATAACACACAACAGAGAGAGCAAAGCCCCCAGCGCCTTGATTCATTGGACTGCGGCTCTGCTTTTATTGCGGTGGAGGAAAAAGGCTCGCTGCAGTGTTTCAGCACAGCCAGCGCTGCCTTATCTCCGTCTCTTTCCTCCCCTGTTCTCTGTTTCATTTGTCCTCGTTTTAGCGGCTTTAATCCTTCCATCTGCTCCTATTCTCTTTAATGTCGCAATTTTTCAATCGAGCTGCAGCAGTTGCTCATTTTTCCCATTTCTGTCTCAACTTCCAGCTTGACTATCTCTCCCCTCCTTAACTCCATCCAACTGGTCCAATTTCCCATCTGCTTCCCGCCCCAGCTTCCCCACTCTTTGTGCTCCTGTGCCCGGTTCTCCGACAGTCATTTATCTATGTCAATGCAACCTCCATCTCTAAACCTTTTCCCCTGTCACTCCCCAAGGCATGGACGTCCTCCCGTTTCATCCCTCGGTG
Source organism: Centropyge bicolor (assembly GCA_037975185.1). NCBI lineage: Eukaryota > Metazoa > Chordata > Actinopteri > Pomacanthidae > Centropyge > Centropyge bicolor. The sequence goes on along the minus strand of JBBMOC010000004.1, from coordinate 7,839,798 downwards.
GGCACGAGGAGAAGCAAGCAAGGGGGTCTGACAACCCCCTGACCCCTCATCTGTCATCTGCAAGGGGAAAAGCACCCTCCTAATTGGGAGGGGGGGAAGCGTTGAGGGGTAGGGGGGCTGGTATGGAGGTTGTTATTCTAGTGTCGGGGGGGGTCAGAGGTGAAAAGGGGGAGATCACACCGGTGATTAGCCTCCTTCATGTGCAGGGATGGAGGGAAGCAGGACAGGGGGAGTGTTTGTTGGGGTGTAAAGTAATTAGAGGGAAAGGGGTAAAAGTCTGCGTGTAGGACGGTCAGTGCTGGTAATGATAATGCTTCAGGTCAGGGCGTGGACACCTGAAGATAAGAAGTGTCCAAAGAAAGAACTCGAAATTTGAATAGTAAATATTTGGCATGTAGACATATATGATTTGCGTGTGCATGTGCTGGACTTTTCATTCCCACGAAGAACTTTAATACCACAGGGACGCAGTGTAATTTCATGCACTGGTTGTTTGGAATTTTTGCTTTTGCTCCTTTGAACTACTCTTAATGTCAGACCTGAAGCTTCCAGCTGGATAAGCCCACCAGCTGTGCATAAGTTTATCTTAGAATCACACATGTTGGCATAGCTCTGCAAGGACAGAGTTAGGAAAAGAGTCGAATTAGGCTGCGTTTTTCTAAGTGCTGACAGGTTCTGGCCTCGGGAGCTGACCACGTCGAAAATCTCCCGGCTCTCCCCCCTGATGATGAACGCTACCCATCTCCGTGGGTCACCCTCCTCCGCCTCCTCACTTCCCCTGTCCACACCTCTTTACCTAGCACAGCAGGCCATGAAATAGGTGTGTGTTTATGTGGGCATGAGCAGAAAGCAAGAGGAGAAAAAAACAGAATATTGGACACTAAAATTGAGCCTTTAAAGCCGTTATGTGTGGATTTTTTATGGCTCTTTAATATCCTTCATTATTCTGATGGATTTGTAGTTGTGTAGACAAATGAGCCCAGACTCATGGTTTGGAGAGCGTGTTGCAAGCACACCACCAGCAGGATCTGTATTTTTAAAAAATCGTCAACCTATTTTTCACTGAAAGGAGGATTTATGTGTTGGTGGACAACAACTCCAACAAGCACAACATGCCAAAAGCCGGAGAGGACTAACCCAGTCTGATGATTTAAACACATTTTTTTTCTGTGATTACAACACAACTTTTCCTATTTTTACTTTCCGCTGTTCTCAACCCTCGCCTAGTCTGCACTTGGACGACACAGAAACAATGGGATTAATCATTAATCAAGTCATAAGGAACCATGTGATGAGAGAAGACCGCTGGACTTTGTTAAGGGTGATCACAAATTAGCCACGAAGCTATCTGATGAGAAGCAGAGTGTGATTGTGCTTTACAAGAACCGGAGGCTATTGTTACTGGCAGTCCTGATATTTATGTCAGTCGGGCTGATTACATCTTAAGATAGTATTTAAATAAAGCTGCTCATCAGTCTCGTACATCCCGGCGCTACCAAGCTTCCCATGCTCTCATTAACAGCGCAGCAGAATGACTGACATTTTGGACTCCTCGGCGATCGGCCTGCGGCTTTGAGTGAAAAAATAAATCATGGAAGTTAATACTCCCATCGCTTTGGTGTGTTATGAAAGAGCACTCCCACTTCCAACATCTTCTCCCTTGATGCATAATCAGCTGTCAAACCTAACTTATTTACCTGAGGCTTGTGAAGCACATGGGACAAGGCTAGCTGTAGTTCAAAAGGTACCAGTCTGCAAAAAAAAAAAAAAAAAAAAACCCGCTCCAAGATTTTCTGAGCGTCTGGATTTCTTCTTTGCACTGACACTGATTGACATTGTGGGTGCGATGTGTGTGCAGTGAACAGCGCACCTCAGTGCCTGCTGCCAAGGCCGAGAGCCGCTGGTGCTGTTGCAGCCCCCTGAGCACACACACACACACACCTCTACACCTGCTGGTACTTTCCTGCGCACACACAGACCAAAGGGAGGAAAAAGGACCAAAGAGAAATTAAATGACCTGCACGCGTCTTAATGAGGGACGGCCAGGCGTCTGGCATTTACCTCAAACCATTTCTTCCCCCCGCTGCTCTCTCTGGAGGGCTTTAAGTCCGCCGCCCGTTAACGGCTAAAGTGTGGATTTCCTGTCAAATACGGGTTAGGGCCCAACAAAAGTCCTGTACGCTGGTACCTAAATAGGATCACTTCCAGCTGCCCCACCTAAACACACACACACACACACACACACACACACACACACATCTCTTATACTGCCCCTGTAGGGATTTATACTGTGGTGCTCAATGTTGTCTTAATAGTGACCTTATTGCACCTTTGTGGTACTTTAAAACTCCAATAATCAATGTAATATTACCATAATAAAGATGTAGGATATTATAAAGTTGCCCCTCCATTAGTATCCTTATATAATATAAACATTATAGTTCTTTATGGGGCTGTATAAGGTCAGTCTCACATGTGCCGTTGGAATCAGCCGTGAATAGACTTGTGGTGCTGTTGCCCCCCCCCCACCATACCTCGTTCTCTCAAAGGGATTGTTTGAACGGCAGGACAAATATTCCCTCAGTCCCTTATAGATATTTTTCATCTTTATTTGATTTCATTTTATTTATATAGCCACCATATCGCTACAGAAATTATCTCAGAGTGCTTTTTATATAGAGCAGGTCGAGGTTGGACTTTATTATTTGCAGCAAACCAGCAATTGACTTTCATGAGAAGAGCTGACCCAAGTGTGGGAAAAGATTCAGCCATGATGCATCACTAAATAAGACTTGACAAAACTATCAAAGCTCATGACCTCTTCGCGTCGGTGGATCCAGAGTTCAGTGTCAGCAGGACTTGGTGCAGTGTCAGTGTCTTGTTTAACGCTTCAGTAGCCCCTTTTCTGCTTGTTTGTATGTTTTATGTTTTGCGCATTCTGTCTCGTCCTGTCAAGCCGAGTATGCATGTCGCAACTGACAAACCTTTAGAGGATGCGGCTCGCTACCTTGCGCCAAGTGTTCTTTGGCGCACCATGTAAAGAATCCCATCTGCCTTTTCAGCCCAGCCAAAGTGAGGCGAGTGAGGAGAGACAGAAAGAGGATCCTGTCAAAAAGATGCTTGATGACCTGTTTGAAAATCTGTCCGGCTGGAGAGTCATTAACAGTCAAGGAGTCGTTAATAAATCCAATAAAAGGGTAACAAGTGTCTGGCATAAGTTAAGAAATGATAATCAGGGCCACAGGTTTCTGACGCTCTCGTGAGCCAACAGCGAAACTTAGGAAGTCATCCATAACAATAAATGTTAATGAGTAATAATTAAAGGTTGTTTTGTTTTTTTTTTTTTTTTACAATAATCTGTCAATTATTTAATTATAAATCTCAATAAGCTGTTTACAAGTGGATTTCAGCCCAGTTCTCACCCTCCATCAAAAGGTCAAAGGTCAGTCAATCCATCGGTCTGTCTGATGAGCCGAACAGCCAAGAAGATAACATCAGCCTGACAACCTAAATCGCCTTCTTATCAATGGCTTTAAAATGATTTGTGAATGATTTGTTAACCATTAATTAAGCCATTGCAAAGCCCTATACTATAAAGTGTCCCTGATTAGAAAGTCCTGCCTCCTGTTTTCCCACTGTGCTGCTGTTAAAAAGGAAAAACTAAAATTAAAAAGCACTTAAATCATCTTTATTTGGACCAAATACAGTATGACCCACAAATGAGTGGTGTTACTTTCAAAATAAAAGCAAATCCTAAAAGTTTCATTTTGAAGCTGCATAAATTGGGGCAGAACAACGAATCCACTAGTTTATCTTTACTGGCTTATTCTGACTGACTTGTTTGATTAATTGAATCTTGCTCAAACCTGCATGTGCACAGAAATATGTAAAAAAAAAAAAAAAAAAAAAAAAAAGCTTTTGATGATTTGGAGGATTTGTATTTACTTTTACTATAGAGGACCTCTCACTATGTTTAAAAAAATCTTTAAAAACAGGTTACAAATAGATACATTTTGACTTTGACTTTGATTTTTAAAATGTAATTTCCTAGAGTTAGTTAATTGTGCATTTGTTGTCAAATATTTTTAGAAGCGGATTAATCTAGTAAATATTTCATGCATGAGAAGGGTTTATGTGCTTTTGAGTCAAATGTGCTGCCACTGATGTGTTTTATTAATTTTTGCATGACACAGCATCACCAGTGAAATCATCAGACTTTGATATGCAAAACAAAAATATGACTCACATCCGATTTTATTTTGAAATTAAGCACCGGACCTTGCCCTATTTATTCCAGAGGACTTGACAGGAGCGTAGAGGAGAGGCTGATAGTGGAGCACAGACTCCAGTAAAGGGGGGGTTGAACCGAGGACGTGTGGCTTCTTGGAAAAGTGGCATCAGGCTGAGAAAGTCTTCTGCTGGTCTGCAGCCTCTCTGGACTTCACACAAGCTCTGAGTGTCCTTTAATCCGGATCCGGATTCTAACCTGTTCCCAAGTTGTGAACCATGAGGACAAACGCATGGATTTACCCAGCTGTGGTGTGTGTGCTGATCACTCTGCTGGACACAGGTAAGACATGAAGAGCTGTGCATGAGAAAGATCCAGACTAGTCTCGTGTTAATTTTAGTCTGCAGCAAAGTGAGAGATAGATGAGAGAGAGTCAAGAAATGACAGTGAAGGAAACTGAAAATGAAACAAATTTTGATTGACATTGAATGAACTTGATCCCTGTTTGACTGTTAATTACTTTTGAACCATATCGAATTAACCTCTTTTTTTTTTTTTAACTGTGATCACTTTAGTACAATTAAACTTTAAATTGAATAATTGCGCCTCCACGTAGGAACCTGTTGATCCATTTTTCAGTTAACCAATGGCTCTAATATCCAATAAACTCAAACTCAACTCTCAAGATCTAAAGTGCGGTATCATTGCTGCGTTGAAATGATTTTGTGCAGTGACATTTGGACCAGAGAGTTTTGGCGCACTGTGCCATCCCAGCTGTCTCCAACCCGTGCCATTACGCGCGGTTTGGTGTCATTACGCACGGGGGTTTGGTGCCACGGCGCATGGAATGAAGTGCATCTGCTCTTCATACGAGTTTGTCATTAAATTTTTTATATAGGTCATGGTGATTTCAGTAATACACTAACTTGCATCTGCTGGACTGACTCCAGCTCCTAAGAGGATGCAGCTCGTGTCTACTTGTAATCTTTGCTAACAGCTCCAGGCGCACACACACACGACCACTTAAACCGCATCCAAACGCGCTCCTTTCATGAAGATTATCTGCAGATTATCTGCTGGTGTCCCGGTTTACATCCTGACATGTCACTGAGCCAAGCACTGAATCCATAGTCAGCACCTCCAGGGGTGGCGACCCTGACCTCTGACCTCCCTGGAGATGGGGAAAATATAAACTGTGGTATTCGTGAGTTTGTCCCGGTAGAGAGATAGAAAAGGGGTGTGTGTGCATGTGTGTGTGTGAGGGAGAGAGGTGGGGGAGAGAGGTGGGATGTGGGGGGGGGGGTAACATCTGGCTGCTGAGCCCAGCTCCACATTTTGCTCTCTCTGAAGCAGATGTAATGTCTGCGTAATTCCCAGACAGAGGCACACCTTTAACCTGCTACTTTCCTGTTATTCATCTAATACAGTCTTTCCTCAACGCTGCCCTAACATGTATGCGATTATCAAAAAGTGTATTCTACAGGAAAGCATGACTAAAATACTTATCCAGCTGACACTTAAGGTCTTCGCTCAAGGGCACCCAAGTGGAAGTTTCTGAGGAAGGTCAGAGTGTCGGTCACTCACCTCTCCTCTCCGCATTTTTCAGGCCGAACGAGGGACTCGAGCCCGTTCCTGTAAGCCATTGCTGCCTCTTCTCGTTAAATCTCATCCCTCTCTCTCTCGCCCATGGAGCACATTTTATTATAATCTCCGACTTCAGCAAATGTTTGGGATTTGGAGATAGCAGGAGTCTGACTGCAAGGAGAGGAAGAGACTAAGTGAAATCTAATTGAGCAGCCTGGCCAGACATCAGGGCTGGAACAACACAGTGATGAGTGCCAGATGTGGTCCAGTGGAGCCCAAACATTAATAACACGTTCTCCCCAAAAACCATTTTGAACCGCGAGGAGCCTCTGAACGCTCCACAGTTTACAATATCCTAAGTACACACACAACGTCTTGTGTCGGCTCTTGGCACAGGAGCGCGGAGCTGTAACTCGGTAGCATGAGATTTTCCTGTGTGATTTATATCGCACTTGCCCCTAATTATAAACGGAAAACTAAACTGTAACTAAACACATAAAGCGTCTAAAGATGTTGCTGCAGCCCTCAGAAACATTTACACCAGAGCTCCATTCTGCTGAAGGATGGGCTCTTAACTTTTTCCACAAGGTAAAAATGAATGATATGGCAGTGGATTTGGACTTAAAATATGGTTGTGTCCTGCTTTTGAACCCGCTTGGATCTCAAATACATTATGCCATGTCGTCGCAATGATAGAAGCCTCTTTTTGATGTACCTCTTCCAAAGAAACTTCTCTCAAAAAAAAATGACAGTTTTCCATTTTCCACGTACTCTATGTTTTCTAGCATGTGTTGGATGCCAATAGCTGAGAGATAAAACTTACACATAAAACTTTGATGGTAGAAATGATGAGCGACATTAAAGGTTTCCTGAGAAAAAGGAATTCTGACCACATCTTGTTTTGTTCCCAAGAAACCGAAAGTCACCCTTAAGGCATAAACAGAATGTCATCGCGGTCAAAAAGAATGAGCTCGATTAGGATTTTCGTGACTGTTAAGGAGTCAAGAATGCAAGTTAGTGAAATGGGTTAGCGAAAAAATCATCAGTATCCATTGGTGCATCTGATTCTAAAAAGTAGGGAAACTCTATCATGTAAATAAAATAGATTGCAATCATTTGCAAACAAACTGTGTTTACAACAACAGTTTTAGGAAGTGTCCCCGAGCTCATGTTTTAATCTCCTTTATACAATCATGTGTTTGACAAAGTGGTGAACCTCTCTTCATCCTTGCATATGAACGACTGAGTCTTTCCAGGATGAACCTTTATACCCAATCATGATCCTATCACCTGTTACCAATCAACCTGTTTACCTGTGGAATGATCCAAACAGGTGTTTTTGGATCAGTCCACAACTTTCACAGTCTTTTGTTGCTCCTGTCCCAACTTGTTTGAAACATGATGCTGCCATCAAATTCAGAATAAGCAGACATAGAGAGAAATCAATGAAGAGGTCAAAAATTAAATATATTGATTTGTGCTGTTTTCAATTGAGCCTATGTCGCTATGCTAAATTTATGTTTTACGCCGTGTCCCAACTTTTTGGGAATCTTGAGTTGTACAATAAATAAAACCTAACAAATACCACAAAGCAGTATAAATTGTTGAACAAAGCCGATTCCTGGCTCTTTTCTGAAAGCAGTAAAATATGAGATATGCTTTCATGAGCATTAAATCTCCAACCGAGGCACCGGAGCACATCAGCCTGCTGGATGGACATCATTCTGTTCTCTTGGCCGTCTCCATGCTTCAGCACCCACTCTGCATTACTCGGGCAGCTCGCTTGGTTTGAAGCAGGACTGCTGGCGGGCATTTCGAGCTGGGCTTTGATCCTGGACACACTTCATACTTGGTTTTCTGACACATAAACTATTTCACTACCTCTGGGTTTGACTGAGCTGAGCCTAAAGACATGTTCTCTCAAGAGCTGCAGGACGGTTTTGAAGGGTTCAGGACTTGATGTTTCAGTGTGATTCAGCAGAGCTCACATGTCAACAAGCCTGGGTTGAAGGCTGCTTTCGCTGACAGCTGACCACCCAGTTCAATGCATGACGAAGAAATATTTCCTCCATGCCAAGACCCTGGCACCGGTGCTCATGCTTCCTGCTGCTCTAATAGTTAAACCATCATGAGAAAACTCCGGGAAATACACTAGTCTCATCTATTCGACAAGTTCTGCTTCATCCCCAGCGTCTTGACAGCAGCAGAGAAATGTTTGGCCATGTCTCCCAGCATTTGAGTAATGTTCGATGCTTTGTCAGTGAAGTGGAGACAAAATAATTCCACATGGTTTCTTAGAATTTTTCTTCTTTTTTTTTTGATAGCTGACAGTGTAGGTAGAGACAGGAAACGAGAGAAGAGAGAGAGGTAGAGGGGGGCTCACCATGCACCCTTGGACCGAACCAAATCGGAGATACGCCCCAAGCACCTCGCTACCAGAACGCCCCCCAGAATGGTTCCTTTGAAAGAGGGTTTTTTTTGTGTGTGTTTCTGAACCACATTTTTTGCAGAGGAAAATGATTTTCAGTGAGGAAATGAAGTAAATGTCAATGTAAGTAAAGCAGCTGATCAATTAGAAAATGTAAAGCATAACTTGTCAATCAAGCCGACTGGTTCACACCATATGGGACACATGAAGAAGAATGTTTGAAACTTACAAGCATTCACATCATTGGACAACTTATGGCGATTGTATGATTGAAAAGTTGGTCATGTAAAAGGTTAAGAATCCTGACAATATAGTTCTATATCCATAAAATGTGACAGTGACTCTAACGGCTGTATCCTCATGCTCATGTCCTCATGCTGTTTCAGGTGTTTGTAGAAAGTCTCACCAGTCGTTACAGAAGTATGAGAAGACTGAGAGTCACATGCTGGTTTGCACAGACTGCCCTCAGAGCCCTTTGGTACGAAACAGCCGATCGCAGGAACACTGCGCCCGCAAGTGCAAGAAGGTCAAGAAAAACTTCAGTTGCAGGTGAGTTAAACTTTCTCTCCCGGCTCCCCCTGACGCATGATGTCCTCATGGCCTCCCTCCCCTCACCCCTCCTCTCCTCTCGTGTTGACACAATATTTACATATTTTGGCTGTTTATCATTTGTTCATCTCTCAACTACTTCCTGTGCGTTTCTGCAGGGCTTTCAACTTTCAACGGCACAACAGGAAATGCCACTTGCTTCCGTTCGACCGTTTCACCCACGGTGTGCTGAAACAGGCCAACGTCAACTTCACTTTGTATGAAAAAAAAGGTAAATGTCAGAATTTTCAGTCTCTTACAAAGCTGAAGTTCTGGTGTTTTTTCTCATGAGAACCTTCAGGTGCTGAGAGGGATTTAAGAGACAAACTGTTTGTTGGTGATTGCAGGTTGCGCTTCTTGCGTCGTCTCCACGGTTTTTAAGGTCTTTGCTTTTTCTGTTGACACAATAAAAGCAACCGACCTCACCCCCCCTGCTGTTTAATCACGCCAGTGGCGAGAGACTCATGCATAAACATGTAGCCGACTTAAGTGGCGTGTAAACAAAAAAAAATTAATTGTTTACAGTCGGAGCGCGAAAGCTTTTCTCCACTACAGGCTGTGGAATCAAGCACTTTAGAATTTACTGCAGAATTTATGGAAACTCCCCCCGGTGACATTTAATGAACTTGAGGGAGTTGTCTGTTTTGGGAATAACACACAAGCTGGGACATACTGAAACGCTCACTGTAAAAACGTACCATTGACCATACATGGGAAAATTTATTCCAGGTGTCCGAGGCAGCGAACGCAAATCAACTTTTAATTGACGAAATGCCGCATGAATTGGCGCACACAGGGACAGATTGTATCAAAGCGAGAACATGAATGGATGTTCTCAAATCCTTTTTTATGTCCTCTGCTCTTACTTAGATTATATAAGAGAGTGCATCATCGGCACCAAGGACAACTACAGAGGGAGGAGGTCTTGGACCAAGTCGAACATCACTTGCCAGGCTTGGGCAGATAATAACATCAATGAACACACGTAAGTCCTTTTTTTTAATCACAAAAAGCTACTTTTTTGTTGGCTTTTCATGAGAGGTTTGCACACTGAGGGCGCAGTGCTTTGCTTGCGTGACACTTCTCCAGGAGTGGAAGGTGTTAATCATTCACTTCCCCTCAGCAGATTCCTCTAGATTTGAACCGGCGGCCTTCAAAGCCTGCTTCTCTAATCTCAAGGCTTCCGCCATCTTCCCGGATGCTCCCTCTCTATTCCTCTGTGTCTGATATTGAACAGGCCTCAGCAACTGATTTATTGATGCTCAGATCATCTCCTTGCACCTCGGGGGGTTAAGGGAAGGCGGAGGCTCCGAGACGGGTGAACGTTTAGCCAGAGTTATGTCAGATTTCTTTCAACACATGCGAGGATGTCCTCTCGGTCCAGGTTGTTTTTCTGCTGCACTGCAGGCCATCAGGTGTACCCCGAAGATGTTTCAGCCAGGAAAGATCAGTGAATTTGTGACGATGGGTCTGTGCCAGCGTCTCATTAGTGGGGCTCATTAGTCAGAAGATATTTTAACTACAGAGGGGAGGGGGGGGGGGTGAGGGACAGAGTAATAAGGGTTTGAAGAAGTGCAGCGTGAAAAATAGACAGAATGGAGGAAAAAAGCACCGAAATTTATAGACTGAAGTCATGTTCTGCCTGTTGTCCAGCTGAGCTCACAAAACCAGACACATAGTGAGAGAAAATACATGCTCAGTGATCCCTTACAATCAAAACACAGAGCGGCGTCCGTCCTCTCTTCCTCCCTTTCCAGAAGCAGCCCTTCACATTAGCAATACTCTGTCATTGTTTATTTGACACGTGGTTCCAGTCCCCGTCCCAGATGGCAAATGTAACAGCGAACAACATCGCCCCGGCTTGTCAGCAACTTCAGACTTTCAGAGGGTCAAAGGGAGCTTTACTTAAGGGAGATTTAGTGCCACTGTGGGGTTACCTAACATGGGACTGTCCCGCTGTGTGAGAATTACTGCCGTAATGAACCACGCACCATTTGAGTTTCAGGTAACTATTATTTTCATGCTTGACCGATCACCGTGGGCCAGGGGTGATTTCTCAGGAGGTTCCCCTCCAGGAATGGGACTTCCACCTGTTGTCTATATTTAGTCTTTGAACCAAGGCTCTGAAAAGATGTGTGTGCTGGTGCCCGGCCGAGCGTGTAGAATGAAATGGAATGGAAAATCTCTGTATTATTAATAATAATAGATAACATTGCAATCATTTATTTCTTCCCATAAGGGACATTCCATTATTTTTACCACACATTTCCACTGGGAGGCAAGCTCAGCAACAGAAATGCAGCTTCTTGCCGAGAGTTAGACGAGATGATTGATACCACTCTCATGTCTGTACGGCAAATACGAAGCTTCCAACAATGTTTGTTACCGTTGGATGTCTAACAGAGAAAAATGAGATTGCTGTTCGTCTCATCTGACTCGCAGCAAGAATGTGAATTGGTGCATTTTCCAAAATGTCAAACTTTTCAGGGCACCAGCAGTTTTCAGATGTGAGCTGTCCCACCCTGCTTCCAAAAATCATTATTAATATCAGAAGCTTCGTAACATCCCTACTTGCTTTTGCTTTAATCTCTGATGCTTTTTTTCCCCTTTGGATGCTGCAGCACTGAGGCCATGTTTGTTCCATCATCACCAGGTGCATGCTGCTAGACATTTCGCGGCGGTTACTTCAGGTCTAGATTTCATCTTAAGTGATATCCAAAATCTAGCCAATGTGTTTCGCCGGCCCAGAGAGCGAGGCATGTGTGCACAGTGTCTGCCTGCGCTCCGATGGGAACACACTTTGGCAAGGAGATGAATAACTGGCCAACATCTGTTAGCGCAACATCATTATGGTTAACTTGCTCCCATGCTGCGGCCTTTTACGGACTCTCACCAGATGCAACTTTTTTTTTTTTTTTGTCGAGTGAGGAATCTTGTAATTCCATTTTTAAATTAAGGATGCTATATTTTGATAGAAGCATGTCGAGTTTGTGAGTTGCACACAGCAGATGTGAATTTTGGCACATGGCAGATTGCTGTATCGATGGGGAACAAGTGTTTTGTTTTAGTTACATGCATAAGTGGAATTTTGCTGTTAGTCTCAACCCTGTGATATTTTTCTGTAGGTGGGACAATGATCTGTGGTTTGGGATCGCCCCCCTCTTTTTTTTTTTTCTTTAAGTTAGGTGCCTGAGATTTCTTCTAGTTCAGAGGTGAATGATGTTGTGCATTAGTGTAGAAGTCTTGTGTAAGCCCAAGGGCACGGAGGGGAGAGCAGGGCCAACTCCCCCAAGAAAAGAGTCATTGTCTGGGGTAGAGTGTTCAGACAAGCTGCTGAAGGGAGGGTGGACTCTGGTTCTTTTTTTGCTTTTTTTCTGTTCCTGCACATGTTGTTTCTTTTTACATCATCAATTAAACAGCGAGCTCCAGCCTTTAAGCTCACGCCATTATGCTCACTTTTTCTTTCCTTAAGCACTTAAGTCGGTCACTTCACTTGTTTCCTTTCACCCTTCTTCTATGCAAACAACTTTTCCCCCCTGTCTTCCCTCTCTGTCTCCCTGGGTGGGAGGGGGAGTGCGGTCGGCACGGATCAGGGGGTGCTGACATGCCAGCTTTTCATCATCCTGCCCTGACAGAAGACGAATTTCATGCACTGTCCATTTAGTACGAGGATCCGCATGCTGTTCCCCATTGTTACATCCCATATGTTTGGATTAGCCAGGTTCTTTTTCTTACAGTCTTACATGGTGTAACGATTGACAGAGAGAGAGAGATTAGGTTGAAACAGGTTCAAAGGCTGCCAGCGAAAGAGCTGCTTGGGCTGCTCCAAGTGATTCGTAGCGTTGTTCTGTGCTGTTGGTGGTTACTGTGTTGTGACAGAGTCTGGCTGCTTCACACATGAGGGAGCTGGGATGCGGTAGGAGTCGGGAAGGCAATCATGCAAAAGGTGCAAACCTGGAGAGAAGAAACGTATTGATGACTTACTTTGCATAAGAATTTCTGTGACGGGGCATTACAGGATTTAAACATGAGAATTTCCCAGGATGAAGCTTGCGACTTAATGTAAATGCCTTTTGAATTTATTTGCCTTGTTACTGAGAGAACTAGCAGGCAGGTACGGTACTGTATACACCAGCAGAGCAGCCAAGTGTGAAAGTACTCCCTGAAATTTATTTATGCAGCTTACAGTATCAGTTAACACTTTCAATAATGTCTGTCTCCTCCCTTGTAGGTTTTATCCTGATAGGTACCCAACGCACGACCTGAGGGAGAACTTCTGCCGGAATCCCAACAACGATCCCGGTGGTCCGTGGTGCTACACCACAGACCCCAACGTCAGAGCTGAGGAGTGTGGCATACCACAGTGTTCAGAGGGTAAGACCCTCCCAGACGACAACACTGGACCAAAAGATTCGGCCAAAATAACTCACCTAAGGAGCTGTCGTGCTTTTCCAGAGTGCAGTTTTCTGTAGTTTATGTCCCTCTTGAAGTCATAAGTTGTGTTTGCAATCACGACTAGAGGAATGAAAGTTCTGATAAATGTTGTTTTCTTTGCTGGCAGAAGCCTGTATGACATGTAATGGGGAGGATTACCGGGGCAAAGTGGACCATACAGAGAGTGGAAAGGAGTGCCAGAGATGGGACTCAACACGGCCTCACAAACACCACTTCCAGCCCAAAAAGTAAGCTGCAAAGCTGATAATCACACACTAACCTTTCTCACGGACAATGCTGCACACACCCAAGACAGATGCTTACAGAAATGACGCTAATGCTCAGGAGAGGCAGACCTCACCAGTTGTTATGACTTACTTCTCTCTCCCCCCCCTATTTTCTTTCCTCCCTGCATCCCGTCTGTTTCCTCTCTCAGGTATCGGGACAAAGATTTAAAGGACAACTACTGTCGTAACCCAGATAATCGTCTTCGTCCCTGGTGCTTCACCATGGATCCCAAAACTCCGTGGGAGTACTGCAACATCAGCGTGTGTGGTATGGGCCTATGTGCTGTATATACTCCAAATCTGGGGCTTGGCTTTTGTGGACAAAATCTCCAACAAATCAACTGAACACCAAATTATTGTTTAACTCTGATTTATGACGCTGTTGCTGTTTTTCCTCAATGTCTGGTACCATTACAACCTTACAGCAGTTTGTATCACACAGTTAGGAGTTAGTTACAAGATTCAAAAGTGGACGTGGTGTTGAAGTTCCCTTGCTTGGTTTTTGAACAGACAGACTGTGGTTGGTTACTACCAACTAGTGGTTCGAGGACACCAGGGGGTTTGTTATAGAAGACTTTGGTGGTTTTGGGGTAGTTGCGGTGTGCTGAGTTAAAAAGCCCCTCTTCTCTCCTGCAGAGACTCATAAGACTTTTGTTTACCCGGCTGAGTGTTTCATGTGGTGGTTGTCCTCAAATCCTTCTACCTCAACAAGGAAGAGTAAATAGGATGTTTGTAAAGGCGAACGTCTGGCTTCAAGTGTTTTACTCAGACCACTCACAGATGGCAAGGGGCTGTAAAATTGAGTGTTACAATGGAGGCTACTATACAGAGATGCATCACATGGACATTGGAAGGTCTCATAGTTGTTTTAGTGGTATGAAAGTCGTGGCATGTACAAACAAGTAGCAAATTAAAGGAAAAGTGGAGAAACATAATGAATACAGATGTTACCATACCAGACACAATGGTAATGAAAATGATGTACAATTCAAACCATACATTTTTTTCAGTTGCCTTTGAATTATGAGCATTATACAGGATAAAGGCACATGCTACTCTGAGAACCAGGGTTATACAAGGAACCTAAAGTTATTTATCAAGAGAAAAATGTCAAACTTGCTCTGCTTCTCTGAAGTCTGAGTTTTCTCTTTTTTATATTCATATATCATTGAATCTTGGACTTATGAAACAAGCGATATGAAGATGCCACCTTGTAATTGTGGAAATGCTTTTTCACCTTTTTCAGACAGTTTATAGATGAAACAAATACTTGCTGAATCTTTAAAACGATACAGACGATCTACAGATGAATGAATAATGAAAACAATCAGGAGCTGCAGCTCTAACGTTTTTGACATGGTACAGTATGTAAGAATTTTTCCGACATGTGTTGAGGTGATGAACCATATAATCACTACTTGAGTCATATCACACTTGGCAGACTGACAGTGTTGTAGTTTAGATAACTTTTGCCTTCACACATAATACAAAGACAAAGGGGGAAAGGAAAATAATGGACGTCAAAAAGAGGTTACACCATCGGAGAATTTGTTCATTTTTTTTCTCGAAAGCACGATGAAATATTCCCACATGCACACCCACAAACACACGGAGCATCTCTCTTTGTCTCTGTCAGACACATACACACATGTACTTTACAGTACATGTTATGATTTACAACGAGGGCGGAGGATCTGCATTTGTCCAGATGTGTGCATCCCTCAATGCCTGCCCTCAGAAAGATAAAAACCACTGACCTGTACTACACAGTGCGCACGCACACACACACACACACACACACACACACACACACACACACACACTGGCATGCATTACATCAAGCCAAAGAATCCCTCTTTTCCATCCGCCTTCTCATTTCTGCTTCAAAACATTCCCTTTCCTCCTCCATCTTCTCCCATCTCATTTGTCAAAGGCTAAAGAAACAGAGACAGAAATCCAGAGGGGAGAAGTCGCTCCCTGTGTACTGCAATCCCTGCACTGCTGAAAAGCAGAATTCCATCTGAAGATGTTTGGAATAGTTTTCCGGTGGATAAAGTTGCCCCAGCCAGACCGGGCTGAATGTGATATCTTTGGTTGGGCTGCAGTAAACAAAATCACCAGAAACAGAATTTTCACTTTAAGAAAAAATTCATAAATATGATCAGGCTTTTCTTACAGCAACCTGTGTGAGCAAGTGGAATAACAGTATGTTGTTGTGGATGTCCCTATGTGAAAGAATGTGGGGCACCAGTGTTATGAATACACAAAAGTTTCCTATCGCAGTAGAGACGCGGGGGGGAGTGCTACTGTTTTTGATCATCTGTCTCTAGGTTAAACATGACACATTCTTCTGGGGATTAATATCTCCCTCCTTCTTTCCCTCCCTCCTTCCTGTCTTCGCTTTCTACATCTCGCTCTCTTTAGCAGAAATTTCCCTGTGCATTCTTTCTCATGCTTTGCGCTCACACTTACAGTTTCAGTGTCTTTCTCTGTCTTTGCCAGACTCCGACTCAAGCGAGGACCCAGATGTCAATGTAACAACATCCTGCGTCCAGGGAAAGGGCACAGATTACAGAGGCACAATGAATGTCACTCCTGAGGGTGTGACATGTCAGCGCTGGGACTCCCAGTTCCCCCATAACCACTCCTTTCTTCCTCAGAACTTCAAATGCAAGTGAGTAATGTAGGTTTCACGGCCCCTGACAGCTTGGCTTCAGTTCTCTCTGTGTGTCAGTGAGGTGGTTTGTTCGTTTTGTGTGTTTGACTGTTGAAATGCCAAAAGTGAAAAAGTGACAGCTTCGCTGTAAAAAGCACAGTCATCAGCACCATCATTTAAATTGTAGTATGTGTATGTGTCACAGAGACCTCAGAGAGAACTACTGCCGTAACCCCGACGGTGCAGAATACCCATGGTGCTTCACTACAGACCCTAATCAGAGGATCGCCAACTGCACCCACATCCCCAGGTGTGACGCTGAGGCCACACAAAAAATAGGTAAACGACTGCACTGCTTCAAGTTTAGTTTGACTTTTGGAAAAATACACTAATGAGTTTTCTTGCAGAGGGTTCAGTGAGAAAATTGATACCACTCTCATGTCTGTACAGTAAATATAGCCCAGCACAAACATTGGAAAGCAAGAGCAGGAAAGCAAATCTCCCAAAATGTTGAACTGTTTCTTTAAGAGTGTTTTCTTGGCACCAAATTTCAAAACAGTGACAAATATCTTGTAAATTACTATGGAATTTCCATGTTGTTTCTTGAGTAATGTGATTGTGAAATACAGACTTACAAATGCATGTCATGTTTTCGTAAAGTGCAGTTACACAGACACTTTCTATATTGGTCCCGCAGGACTGGGCCACTTGGCAGCTCGCTGCCCAATGAATTCCATTTCATGGAAGAACAAAAACACCAGACTTTGGCAATAGCGCTGGCTGTCATTTCCCATGTTCCTCTGCTTTACATTTGGAGTAAGACGACCACACATGTCAAACTGCAGCCGGTCTGTTCGTTACTATAACAGCTCTTTTGATTCTGCTTAAGAGCAGACATAGTAAGGTTTCATTTTTCTATTACATTTGAGAACTGCCGGTTACACAGGGGCCCTTGACATTAAATGGATCCAAACCACAAAGAGAAGCAAATATTTTAAACTTGATTATGTTATGCTTGCGTCAGTGAGAAAGATGGCCACCACCCAAATCATGTATGCAATTCTGTGAGAGTGTCCACTTACTGATTGCGTTTAGGTGTTTGAGAATGTGCTGAGCTCAGCTATTCTGTTTCTCCTGAGATTATTTAACAAGATGATCTTAAATAACTTCATCCTGTTCCTCCTCAGAGTGTTATGAAGGAAACGGAGAGACATACAGGGGGACTTTAGCTACAACTCGATCTGGGATTCCCTGTGCAGACTGGTCCCATCACATAAACAGGTAACAGCATTTATTCTGCATATAAATGTGACGTTTTGCTCCTTCTATTTACTCCCAGGTGAGATTAAGCTGCAATGAGCCACACCGAAGATATTTCCTAGAGAGACTGACATTCTTTTCAGCTTACTTGATGAGTGTTTGTTGACAACTTAGCTCCCATTGCCTTGTGAAAATCCCTTTCATATGAATGAGGCTAAGCAGTGAAAACAAACAGCAAGAGGAAATCAGGGGTTCCTCAGGGGTCAATACCAGGCCCAATTATTATTCATCTAACTGACGAGAGGAAACCCCGGGGTGCTCTCCAAGTGACCCATCCTGACGGAAAGGTTGCCCACTCCAGGGCCGTCGCTTCATGCTGAAGTCTGGCTGTTGGAATTACTTAATTTACAGGAATTTTAAAAGCCAAAATGGCACAGACAGATGGACATGTTCCAGAGCCGACCCCTGACCCCAGGAAGTGCTTTCTGAGGAAAGTAGATCAAAGCCAATCAGCTCCCTTGCGTAGACTGCAGCCAGCGAGTCTACCCTGCTCAAGGTCAAGGGTCATCCCAGGAAAACTGCTGAGAGCCACAGCTTGTTTAACATTCTCCTGGGAAGTGGAATTATCTTCACCCCCTGACAAATTGTTGCCCATCGCTTAGTATTATTCTAGCGTGTGTGTGTCCAGACTCCTGAGACTGAGAAGATTGCATTTAATTCTCTTTGAACCAAGAAGAACGTTGCAAAACAGACACAATTAGATGTGAATTCTTATGAATCCGGAGCAAAATCGTTCCATAGGCTCCTGCTGGTCTGAGCCCTGCTGAATTCTTCGAGTGCATACTTTCATACTCCCATGAGCTCTCTTCAAAAAACTCTGCGTTTCCTTCTACGGGCTATGTGCACCGAATGCAGAGGATTCATTGCACTATAGGAAAGGCAGAGTCAGACTTTCCAGGCATACCATGGTTACTTACAGTGTGTATGTACTGTATGAGCCTGACAGTGTGTGCGCGACTCCACGTAAGCTCATGCTCGTATGTTTTTAGAGTGTGAGCGTGTGTGTAAATCTTTATGAGACGTGGCCCGGTGTTAGTTCATATACACTGTGCAAAATAACAAATGGAATATGAGAATCTGTATTTGTGTGTTTTACAGTGGGGATTCTCACTCTACAGAATCCCACGTAGGACTGGAGAAGAACTACTGCCGGAACCCGGACCGGGACAAACATGGCCCCTGGTGTTACACCAATCCAAACAACCGCTTGGTCTGGGACTACTGCAAACTGAAGCACTGTGAGTGGCTTAAATAACCTTGTCTCTTCTAATGTGCTTCTCTGTAACAGTAGATACATCTGTGTTAGATCAGCCATAAATATTAGCAGACCCTTAGATGCATATGTTGTATCGTGCAACTTTTCAGTGATCTATTTAGCAGACCCTTAAAGGAGAAGCTCGACATTACAGCTGTGGTAGTTTTAAAAGTATTTGTTGGTGCAGATGACAAAAAATTCAAAAGAAGAAATATTACAGTTTAATTCCATTGTTGAGTTTAATTCAGAAACATAAAGTCTTGTTGTTTAGAATTCGATCCCTGTTTTTGTCGCATTCCTAAAAGCACAGCACCTGCACTGATGCCAACATAAATGCAATTGGTGCAAGTGGGTGCATATAAATGCAAGCAGTAGTAAAACTAGGGGATTGTGGAAAGAAAAGAATTTGCAGGCGGTTCGGAGCTCTGCACGTTTTCACACGTGTGCGCACCTGGCTACTCGCTGCAGAGAGCAGGTGTGGATTGTTGGTTTCCACAAACTGGCAGTGTCTAAAGCTTCAAGGCAGTTTTTCATCACTTCACTTGTGATATACTTGCTTTTAAATATGCGTTTGTGCGTCGGAGTGTTTCACGTGCACAGTCACAGAATGGAGGACAACTTGTCTGCGTCTTGCAATTAAGCTCATGAGCATTAGGGAAAGTATATGAGGAGTTTTGAAAAGATACTAAAGTGCTTGATAAAGTGTGGCCATGTTTAGTTATTGTGCAAGCTCTCCAGGTATTTCAGTGTCAGCCAGGGATGATTTGGTCCCGATCAGCCGTCCTCACTCCTTTAATCTTCAGGTACACACAAAGAACTTAGGTAAGAATGTGAGTAATGCCACTCAGATCCCAGCTGCTTGGAAAAAAACAGGTATTTCATGAGCCTTTCAGACTCTGCAAACAAGACTTCTGAACAAGCATCGACTGACATTCAGTACACAGAGGATGGTGTTGGTGGATGGGTGCAGTAGAATGAAATAACACAAGTGATTTTGCTTTGCAGGCTTTGTTGACTTCAGCTGAAATGTCACAACTGTGTTTTTTTACGCAGCCTGGCCTGGTGGCTTATGTCGTCTGTTAGCCGCGGTTTTGTCCAATTGGCAGCGAATGCGCAGCGTTCAAACAGCAAACAGATGCAGGTCTTTTGCTGTCATCCTTTTGTTTGAGAAAACGCACACTCGGTCGGCGAGACCCAACATTTACTTTGGCTGTTTTTAATCTGGCTGCATTGAAGAGCCTCTATCGAATGGCAGCACAATAATTTCCATAATGTAAAACATATCTCCCATGAAGTTTTTGAGGGCTTGAGCAAATTTATTTGCCGTGGTCGCCGACTGTTATAGCCTCCAACAATGATTCAGGTTCAGAGATAAGTCTTTATAAAGTGAAGGAGGCGTCTTTTTCACTGAGGTTTCATGCTTTGTGTGTCAATGTAAGGTCAATGCTCTGGATTATTTACTGCTGCTGTGGGGTCTCCTCTTACCGTCCTGCTTTTCTTTACTTCTATCAGGTGAATCAGCAGCGACTCCTCAACCAAAAAGTGAGTATCGTTTTTTACCAGTCTAGTCCTCTTCCCCGTCCTCTTATCTCTAATCTTTCCCCTTTTTCCTCTTTATATCAAATCCTTCTGTTGTCATGTACCTGACTAAACAAATCAGATTTTATGGTCTGCTTTTTGAAGTTTAAATAAAACACTTTCCATTTGAAATGTAAATGCTACATCCACGAAACATGCAGCATAAAAAAATCGTCTCCTTGTTTAGATCTTACCAGGCCAAAGATATCATGCTTTGTGCACATAAACACCAGAATTGTTGGAGGACACCAAGTGCGAGGCACAGATGGCAGCTGGGTTGTGAGCATCCAGAGAGAGTAAGTCATTTCACACAGTGTCATTTATCCATTTTGATGCTTTTATTACCTACTGTAATACTGAAAATTGTCTTCTCTTTAGGAAGGTTCATTTGTGTGGGGGCTCATTGATCAGAGAAGACTGGGTTTTGACGGACCAGCAGTGCTTCACTTCCTGGTAACACACCTTATTCACATTAAATAAATCCTTCTTCTTTAACCTCTTCCCTTCACTTTATCTATCAAGCATGTTTCTTTTCTTCGTGTTACACTCTTTTCCATATTGTTTAAAGTGAAGATACATGATGTATCCTGTTTACTGATGTTCCCAGACAGTCCGGACCTGAGATATAGAAAAGAATGCAGATCTGTTTAACTTCTGCAGTCATTTATGTCGGAGTATGTCATATGTATATATAGCAACTTCTGAAGTAGTGGCTCTAAAGAAAATGTTCCTACTGTATCTGTGTACTTATGCACAGTATGTATTGCATATGGTGTGCAGCAGCAGCTTTAGCTGTGTGTGTAGTTTGCACTGAGACTTTGCTTTTTGTTTTGTTTACATTTGCACATTTGCAAAAAAGCATAAATACAAATACTATATTACTTTTAGATTCAAAATACTATGATCTTGTGTCTTGTGAGAATGTGCAACCGCGAACAGGAAAAAGCACCTGGAGTTAAAACTATAAAATAAAAACTATAGTTTGCATATTATAACTAGTAGTTACTGCTCTTTCTTAGCTATACTTAAAAACAGTAGATCTGAACATGCCAACTTTTCCAGTGATTTAGTATTGTACTTTCGTAAAGTTTAGTGATTCATGAAAAAAGGACTAAAAAAGTCAAAATTACCTTTTAGTCTCTGAGATGGGTCAAACTCCAACAACACTAGATCCTACTTTTCCCATAATGCAACATGCTAACATCTTCCTTAGCTCACCCCTGCCCACACTTTACATAACAACACTGCTGGTTTACAACTTACATCTCGGTCCTTATGGTCATCAGTGTTCCAGATCTGAGGGATTACAGCGTGCAGGTCGGTCTGCGCCAACTCAATGAATCCTCAAACCACCCAAGACTTCGCATCTCACGCCTGATCTGCGGCCCAGAAGGATCCAACCTGGTTATGCTCAAACTAGCAGAGTAAGTTCTCAACTGTTCCGGTTCAAGATCCTGATGTTAGAGCAGAACTGATGATACATGGAAAAGTATTTTTCAGTGTCATTTGGTTAACTTTGGCCTTTGCTTGTTGTAGCCCTGCCCCTGTGTCTGAAGGTGCCTCCACCATCCACCTTCCAGTAAAAGAGTGTCACATCACCGAAGGCACCAACTGCACCATGTATGGATGGGGGGAAACCAAAAGTACTGCCTTCTTTCGCCCATATGTCATGTCACATCGTATTTTACCCATTATTCAAATGAATGTCTGAAATGCTCAACGATTACGCTTCTCTGTTCAGATACAGGACACGATGAGACATTGAACGCCGTGACTATGCCGATGGTCAACAACGACATGTGCTCACAGATCAAAGGAGATGCTGGGGAAAGCAGAATATGCGCCGGTGGCAAGAGAGGAGAAGGAGTGTGTGATGTAAGGATCATGAATGAACATCCATATCATGAAACAACATGAATGTACTTGAACGGTCATTTCACCATCTAGATGTCAAGTTTTACCGGAACTACTTTTTGCTGAAGAAATAGTCCCAATGAAAACGATTAACATGGATGTTTGTGGATTTTCTGGTAACACTTTATTTGACGCCTATCTCTATAACGCATTATAAATATATTTATAATGTGTTATAATGACATTATAGCACTCTATAACTATAGATATAAACACTCATAAATGATCATAATGCTTTATAGCAATAATCCTAACCCACTATAAAGCATTTTATCATCACTTATAAGGTCAGGTATTATAACACATTATAACTGTTGGCAGCTCACTGACAATTCCCACATAGATAATGCATTATACATATATTTATGATATGCTTGTATGTATGATGCATAATGTATAATTAGTAAATAGTTATACAGTTCTATAATGTCATTATAACGCATTATAAATACATTTATAATGCGTTATAGAGATAGGCATCAAATAAAGTGTTACCGATTTTCTTTGCTGACTGTGACCTTTTTCAAATGTAATTTTTCAAATGTTGTCATTGCAGATGCAGATGTTTCAACAAATGCTGAATGAAAGTGTATATAATGTCGTTGTTGGTGTGCCATCTCTCTGATGTGTCGTTCTCTACGTTGCAGAAAGACAATGGTGGTCCGTTAGTTTGCCAGGAACATGAGCGCAAAGTCATCATCGGCGTGAGCATCCAAAGGACAAAATGCGCCTCGTCGAAGCCTGCGCTTTTCGTTAACGTCGCTTTCTATTCCGAGTGGATATACAAAGTGTTCAAACTTTACCCCAGCTTGGAAAGGAACTGACGGCGTGGTGTGAAAACCAACTCCATACATGACTTTATCACAGCCTGCGAAAGGAGGCGTTGGGCCAACAAATTTAAAGACCTCTCCAGCACGGACCACAGGGGAGAAATGAGAAAAATCACCTTATGGAAAGAGGCCATTTTGGGATACCGTGGTATTGTATTTGTCATTTTACGGAGAGGACGGAGATGATTGAAGACTGGATAAACCAAATGGAATCGTCCATTCTTCCACTTTGCAAATGAAGACATCCAGGTTGTTCGCCTTAATATTCTGACAACCAAAGTTTCTGGCACATGGACCTTTTTGACATGTTCAGAATTTCTGAAGCCATGCAAACAAAGGCAATGAGAATGACTCAGTATTATCTCCTGGAATATACTTGAATATGGACGGAACCCAGCTCTCCGGTGGTTACCAACCTCCTGCGACTGGGATTTTTTTTAATGTGTTGAGCTGGACTGCAAAACATACTTTTTATTTTTTTTACCTCCAACACAAGTCATGTGGGTGGATAATAACTGTATGGTATTCCTTAACGTCAACAAACACACTAATCTGGTCATAAACTTTAGGGTACCTTATAAATATCGCAGCAAAAACGATAAACATTATTCGCCTAGTAACAGAAGATAAAACTTCAGTGATACCAAACAGGAGGAAAACATAAGCATGAAAAGGTCATTATAAACTATTAGGTGGTCCCTATGAGAAAACTTAAGCCAACTCCAGCAAAGGTTCAAATGTGGCTTCACATACACCAGTAGTTGTGCTTGAGAGGATAACTGCAGCAGCCTTGGCAAACCGTGCAGTGCTAATTGTGTGCAGTAGCTGGACTACCTTTTCCCCAGTTAGCTGTAACTGTTAGTTTCCCCGTGAGAGGGTCGAAGAAGGACTGAGCAAACTGCTCCAAATCTTATGCTAATATTTGTAGCATGAGAGAGAGAAGAGCCATGCCAAATATAACATGGCTATTTGGTCTCCAGTTTGGAGGGAACTTTGGCCCCCGGTGGGCTGTGTGTGGTCAGTAGGATATTTTATACTTTTTTTGTTTCATGGAAAGTGACTCCTTATGTACATAGCTGCAGATTTATTGAGTATATTTCTGCTGTGCTGTAAGATTTTATAGGTCTTATAGATCTGATATATTTTGGGTTCACTGAGTAAAGTCAGATTGGCTCCGTCGTGCCTCTGATGATGGTTAATATTTAAAGAGACTGGTAGCTTGTAAGTAGTAGTTAGGTATATTTATTTTTTTTAAATTAGCAGACATCGTTTGGAAAGAATCCAGGTTTCTGGTGTGGTATTTAGATTTTTGTTTCTTCGTTCTGAGAGTAATTATGACCCCATGTTTGACTCACAGGTAACAGCCACACAAACATAATATAACATGATGGGTGACACTATGTTTCATATCAACATGCATTTACTGTGCATATATATGAAAATTCATGCACAAACATGAGTATCATAATGACGTGCATCCATGTTGAAAGTGTGAAAAACAAACATTGGTGCAAATATTTCCATTTAATACAAATACAGTTTTTTAACAAAATCAAACAGAAACAATATAGAAACATTTTGCACCAAGTGTCTTGTAATTAGTGCCACCAGAATAAATAATAATAAGTGAACAAGGCAATGATACAAATGGAATATCATCATGATCATGGCGACATGGCTCCCCAAAATGCAACACACGAACATTTGCTGATAAGGGTATTCACTAGAAAAGAATATTTTTCTCTTACAATTGTCTCTATCTTCCACTATTTCTGAATAAGCAACAGTTTGCAAAATAGCCAGATGATACCTTAAGCCCTAAATGATGTCAAAGTGACATTAGCATCAGCAATGTATTTTGCTCATGTTTGTGTGGCTCCTGCATGAGTCAAACCATTTTTCCTACTCTCAGATCTAAGACGACTGTTCTGAATATCACATAATCAAAAAAGAACAAACATTCATGTTCGGGGCTTTAATACAAAGAATTGCAGGTTCCCATCAGTCACTGACTCATTTTGCCTTCAAAAGACCGTAACTGTGCACAATGAAATTATAACTGTGGCCTTAATTGTACTGTGAGGACGAATACAATCCTCTTGCCTTGCACAGGTTAAAACCAAGGTGAAAGTCTGAGAAGTATTCAAACTTTTTACACAAAGAAAGCTTCATCAAAGGCATCAACATTGAAGTGAAACCAAATATCACATATTCTTGGTTGTAGATCAGGTTTCTGTGTCTCTTATGGAGTTGTAACTGTTATTTAATTTACCTTTATGTAAATAGCCCAGTGCGTGCTGTAAATTACAATTTGTAATTTTTGTAAATATCACACTTAAGTATTTTTACTTCACGATCATTCTGTTTATATATTTGTATACTTTAAATATACTGTAACAGCTGCTATTTTTGTGTTAGTGAGTTGTTTTATATCTGAGCTTTTCTGAATTCTGTAGCCTTTGTATTATTCCTATTTTAATAAACAGCTTGGCTTTACATTCAGCTATATTCTGTGCCTGTGTGTTTTTCCTCTGGGCTTGTAATCCAGTGTGTTTAAAGGAAAAAGCCAGCAGAGCTCACTTAGAATCTGTTTACTCCATTTTTGGCAGTTTACTCCTTATATCACTCAGAGCTGCAGTTTTAGTGCATGATAACTCTTCTCAAGTGTCTGAAAGCAGCAGGGGTCATCAATACAGCTATGGACGGAGATAAATAATAACACGGCTTCATAAACATTTGGATAACAAATCTGGACATCCCATGCTTTAAAATGAGATACACTTGAACTTGGATGAGCTTTTCAGCAGTTCGGAAACTTGTGGTTGCACAACATGAGATTAGATGTGCTTATTGCTCCAAATGTAAGATTCGTTTTTGTGTCAATTTTTTTTATGTTAAGGTAAAAGCTGCTGGGAGTGTAAGTGGAAGCAGGAGATCTTTTAATGAGGGAAAAGGTGCAGACCTATTATCAGCAAAATGTGCTCAAAGTATCAAAAGGAAAATTTGCTCCTTCTGCAGAAAAATTAGGCTTGTTTTGATGTTGTTATATGTGACATTATTGTTCATACTGATGCATCAGTTGTAGCTGGTTGAGGTGGAATGATTTCTGATGGTCGGGCGCCTTCAGTGGGTAAATCAGATGGGTTGTGTGATGATTAATGGGGGAGGACAGAAGAAAAAAAATTCTGCTACACAATTTTTTTTTGCAACTTTTCTCTAATCTTTACTTTCTTGTGTAATATTAGATAATTTTATCTGTAGGAACCACAAACTCCTACGAAACTATGTGCAATGTGACAATTAGACACTACTTTTTTGTAAAGGGTCACAAGCCAAAAAGATTAGGAACCACTGTTTTAAACCTGTATTATTTTTCTTATCATTTAAAGATGTAATTGAGCAGAAATATAGAGTAACAACAAAATGAAGCACCTGAAAATCATACTTAAGAACAGCGCTCGAATAAACTGACCTGACTATCAGTGGGCTCAACTCGAGAAGGCCCGGAGAAGAAAATCATGTTCCCATTTCAATAGCTGGACTCAAGCTATTTTAAAGGCTTACAGTTGATCCACATTTGCAGTAGAAATCACAACACAAGCGTCCTCCGTCATGTGGGGATGTAATTTACCTATCTGGCTTCGCTAGCGTTAAATTCCGACAGGTCGTTTTGCCAGTGGGCCACTTCCACGCTGCTGGCCCAGCCGTTTGCCTTCTGATCCCAACCTTCCCCCCGGTGACCAATTATGGAGAGAGTCAGAGTCTTACTGTCTCTTCTCTGCAGTAAAGGGATATGGAGGAACTCAATGCCTCTGCCCTGTTGCAGCCATAAAAACTGATACCGAGCAGAGCCGATATCAGGTTGTGTTTGGACCTTTTTTGAAGCTATGCTTTTATTGATTCTCCCACTGGCCTCCCCTGGAAGGAAAACTTGGAGGAAAGCCTTCACCTCCTTCTGCACTTAAACAAACAGCCAGTCTAAGACTATAAAAGAGATAACGTCTATATTATATAGTGGTAACCTTAAATGATCCATGGAGCTACATAGTATATCACAGACCAGATATACTGTCGAGAACCCAGTAAATGTCAAGCTCACATATCCAAATGTAATTTCTGTTTAATATTCTGTATTAGCAGTAAATGTATTGTGTAAAATCTGCACCCTTTCAAGTAGAACCTGTGATTATTGGCACCTTATTCCCCTGAAATTCACATTCCCTGAACTGATCGTCAATTCTGAAAAAGCAATGTATTACCATTTAACTGTCCAGCTTTATTTAGCACATCAGGTTTTATGAAGCTGCATCACCTTTGTCTTCTTTAAAGGTCAGTTTAAATTTAAGATCAAATGCGTCAGATTAAAAAGTACAACAAGAACTTTGAGTTTACAATAATACTTACTCCCTATTCAGGAACTCTGACTCAAGGAAAAGTGATGAGTGAAGCTGAAGTGCATTTAAAAAAAAAATGTGTCAAGGACAAGATTGTAACTTCAGTCATCTGTCGCCCTCTTCTGGTTCAAATGTGTCCCTCCAGTCTAAAATTGGTCCTGTTGGAAATGCATTTTCAGCCCAACACTTGATTTAGTCCAGGTAGAGATGTGGGTTCACATCCCAGGGCTGCTGGGTAAATAAAAACCTCTCGTCTGTTTGAAACTGGCTCCAAGTGAAAGAGACCCCCTGCTGGGTCCAGCACTGGGTCACAGGGTGGTCCGTCCTTCCTGTGTCGGCTGACAGAGGAGGGGGTGTCCTTGTGTCTGTGTGATGGTGAATCAGTGGGAAAGTGAGTCTGTCTCTGTGGAGATCCAGTGGAGTCTTGTTTGTCATGGTCTGGGCCATCGTGTTGTTGGACTGGTGGAGGAATGGGGGTGGGACTGAGATGGAGGTCAGATGTTCAGAGTTTCCCACACCTGCAAATCAGATTGAAGGAATGAAATGATGAGTTTCTTACTCAACTTTCTATAGATTGTTTTAAGGACGCCCTCAAGAGGCAATTTAAGGGTAAAAGTCTTTCCTAAAAATGAAGTTTAAGACATATTTTTGATTTAGTCTTGCTCACAGTTAAGCACAGCAATAACATTTAAGCTGTCAAGTGATCACATGATTAATCACATATATGCTCATGACAGAAATAGCTGATCAGAGACAAAGATTTACTCTACATCAACCCAATTGTGTATTTTTTAAAAGAATCTCAATACGTTATATGTTACTCTGCAAAACCAGACGTTACTTTTATTTGTGTGCAAATCTTTAGAATCTCCACCAGCAATTAACATTTTAAATCAACAATGATCTAATACCTTCATGATATGTTAAGACAAAAAGATAATCAGCTGAGAAATTATAAACAGTTATAAGATAGATTGCATATAAAAAAAACAATTGCTGATCAAAACAATGCCAGCTTTTTCGTGTTGTTTGCAACTTTGAATAAAAGCAACAAAAAAAAAGAAAGGAGGAGTAGCTTCATATCACATGTAGGTTTTTTAACAGTTTGGTCTGTGATTGGACGCCACATCTTTATATTCAGCCAAACTACAGCTACACTTAGATTTACACCCACAACAAAAGTCACTCATTTATTCCCTCCAACATGGATAAGTTGTTATTTAAACCTTGCAGATGTTTGATTTCAGAAATGTAGGATCTGACCTGTCTCTGTTGGGAAGAAGTGGCCATTGTGCAGCTTCCTGGCAACTGTGTCATATGTAGTGGAGGCATCTGAGATTTCACAGTAAGCTGTCACTGCTCCTGTTGCCTGCAACACAAATACAGTCTCAACGTGACCAAATGTACAGTATGTTTCTGGCATTTGTGACAAACCAAAAGCCATTTTGTGTTTGGCAGATTTTTAATAGTCATATTACTTAAAACCATTACTAAACTCTCAGGTTGAAATTTTAAATATTGCTCTAAAGCATTTAATATTCATGATTAAATAAGTGAAAATTAAAGATGACAAAAAAAGAAGCATCTTCTAGTTTAATTCAAGTTAAAAATCCAGTCAATGAAACATTTCTGCAGCTCAAATGAAAAATATGATTCAGACAAAAAAGATTTCTCATGACTTTTATAGTTGTTTTCTCAAAGTGTTAATTCCCACTGTACCTGTTTAGATGTGACGCTGTGTGGCACTGATGAACCCACAGGAACAGCATCTCTTTGCCTCTGAAGGTCTGCAGGCGATGAAGAAACACACTGAGTCAAATGCTGGCGATGTGTGTGTGTGTGTGTGTGTGTGTGTGTGTGTGTGTGTGTGTGTGTGTGTGTGTGTGTGTGTGTGGAGGTGTGCTGAAGAGCTTCCCATTGTTACAGCTGTGGTTTTGTGTATAATCCTTTTAACAAAATACATTCACACACTTACTCTGTGTGCTGCTCCTGTGTTTGGCTTCCCTCCTCCATTTAGCCCTTCTGTTTGAAAACCACACCTTGGAGAGACAGACAGTCATTTCAAGAGCAGGAAGATGAAGTGTGTGATGGTGTGTGAGTGGAAATGTTGAGCCTACCTTGATGGTGTCCTCAGGAAGCTTGATCTGGGCCGACAGCTTCTCTCTGGTGTACATGTCTGCGTACTGGCTGTGAGAGAACTCTGATTCAGAACATAGAAACATGTATTCAGCTGCTTCTCTAAGTGTGGAAAAAACTAGTTTAAGACATGCTCAGATGCTTTTTTTTAAAAAAAGATTTGAGGTGCACCTTGCTCCAGTGCTGTGCTCTGCTCCGGGGTGAAGGTGGTGCGGTTTCTGTGCTGGACACCTTTAGCTTTCTGGTCATTACTGCACATGGCCTCAAACATCTTTCTCTCATTCTCTTCCTCTTGAATCAGAGAGGCAAAATCTGCACATGACACACACACAGATACAGATACACACACATCACATCAGCTTGTTGTTCTGCTGGTTAGACCTACTTCAACTCTCTTTAAATGCTGGTTCAATCAGCAGGTTTAAAAATATCTACTGATATTAAAATGATCAAATTAGGCTGTTATGTTAAGAATAATGATACATATTATGTTTGCATGCTACACTGGCTGTATTCCTTATAACAAGCAGCTGGAGGTTCTCCGTGTTTTCCCTCATGTGCAGGGATTCTCGCACGTGTCTCACCCTGCTCGGTTCTCCTGTGCGCATTGCTCTCCATGCACATCGGCCCGTGGTCCGAGTGGATCTTCCTCAAAATCCGATTGATTGAAGACACCTTGCAAAACACAGCGTGCCAAAATGATCATCAAATGCTGGAACATTTTCAACTTCGTGGAAGCAAATTTGAACTTCAGACTTACGCTGGGAACTTTGGAGGCTTTGCATATTCGAGCTGCTGCGAGTCGTTTTCGGATTTCCCACGCAAAGATGGTTGGATTCTCCCTTTTGCACTGAATGATGGTGGAGATGACCCCCGGGGTGAGAAGCCGGGGTCTGCTGCCTCCGATGGTCTTCGGCTGCAGGAGTCCGGTTCGCCTGTAGCGGCTCAGGATCTTACTGACGCACCCGTTGGACACCTGAATTACGCACATCCACTCTCATAAAGTCTGGACATTTAAAGTCACGTTTACCATTTGCATATAAAGATATGAACGCTACAAGATGTTTTGTGCAACTTTTCTCATCAAAACCTGACCCACTTGCTTTAAAGCCCATAAATGAGGTCGGCGCCAAAAGGAGAGCTTTGCGTACCCGGAGGATCCTGGAGATCTGGCTGGGACGCACTCCCTCTGAGGCCAGCTCGATCATCTGCCTCCTCTTGGATTCTGGGAGAGGTCTGCCATTTAGAAACATCCCTCCAAGCTGGTTGACACTTCCACCACCTGATCATAACACAGCCTATGATATTAAAATCTGCCTTTAAAAGTATAATTAAAAGTATAGTATTAAGTGGTGTAAATACTTTATTCTATAACTTTAACTAGCATTTATTATAATTAGAATTTGAACTCCCAAAAAATAGGTCTTAAATTCTAATCAAAATATAAAAGTGCAATATAACAAAAAGATCAAATGAACCTTTATTTGGCAGATCAGAGTTTGTTCCACACATCTCTGCTTCCTCCCAGGCTTGATGATGAAAATGATCACGAAAACAAAAATAATGTCCAGAAAAAATTTTGATAAAAAAAAGGGGGGAAAAAGCCTGACGACCCAGGTCTCCTGCAGAAAAAACAGAAATAGTCCAGGTGACTGTGCTGAATGACAATGAGGAGCATGACGCCCTGCAGGTGACATTTATAGGCCTGCAGACCTCAACATGACGTGGTGGCCTCTGTCACCTGAAATGTCAATATTACCTGCAGCTGGATGTTACAGACTTAAATGTGCCTCAGATTTGTAGATCTGTGCAGCCAAAATGTCTCAAGACACTTTCATGTGTTTAATGGATTTTTTTTAAAAAAGAAAAAAAAGTGTCCAGTATTAAAATTCAGGCAATGTGCAAGTCATGTAAATTCATGATTCAGAAAAAAATCCCCCAAAGATTCCTCTAACATGTGACACCAACTTTTAATTCACCTGCTTGTGTTCAAGTTAGATCTTCATTTATTTATTGTGCATCCATCCATGTGCATCAAAAAAAAAATTCAAAGGAATAAAACAAAAATAATAAACACAAGTCACAAAAATGTACTTTCTGAGAAGTTAAACTATAGGTCAAATTAGATATCACTCACCAAGAAATATATATTTATTATTTTTGCACCACATACACATAGATGTTGCTTTACTTTACCAGAAAATTGTATTGACTTCACCTGCAAGAAAATTTCTTGCTTTCAGGTAGTTACCATATTTCCTATGCTCCATAAACAAATATTTCCGCTTATCGATTCTTACAGATCGTGTTTTTACGTACATTTAAAATATCTTTGTAGTGCAGTAATCAGAGAGTCAGCATAGTAACATTCAAACGTGGGAGTCTGGATTGCTTTTGGCGCAGTGGCTGCACAGTCTCAGTGAGAACAGCCAGATTTTCAGTGCAACACAATTCACTCCTTAAACTTTCTGCTTCAGTGCATTTGATCTAAAATGAAGTCAGAGATTCAGTCTGTCAAATTAAATGATCAACACTGGTATGTTTCTCAACCTCTCAGATGGGGTGGGGGTGGTGGTGGTGGGGGGGACTTAGGTCACGTGACTAGAGCATCCTTTCCCAGGTGAAGTGGCTCAGATTAAAAGGATCTCTGGTCTCCTTTCATAAAGCAAACATTTGGAAATCTGCGCCAATGACGACTGCCATATGGTAAAGTGCTTTTGATAAATCATAAATCCATCACCCAGTCTGTCTTTTATTACATTTTCTTTCAAATGGTGAACAAATAGACTGGTGCATGGGCGCAAGGAGAGGGCCAATTGGGGGACCCGGTTTATCCAGAAGAGGGAGGCTAAAATAACCCTCACAGATGTTCCTTGGGCAGCCTGCAGATAAAAATGCGTTGTAAACGTTTCAAAGGGAAATATTTGACGAGCAAATATTAGCCCATGTGAAAACCCACACAAGGCTCGTCTTTGGGCCTGTTTAATGACTAATTGAATATCATTAGTTGGGTCCACACAGATCGAAGTGGCACCGAAATAAAGGCCCAGATTTTCAAATGCCATATGGCCCAAATTATACATTAACCCTGAGTTAGAGGACAATAATACTCTGTGTGTACAATCAGCCAGGTTAGATAGAGGACAGCCATTTTTGGACACCATCATCTCCTTGCCAACGGAGACAAAGGACAAATAAGGCAAGCCTTTTTATTTATTACCTAGGAGTTGGTGTGGTCATTGATTTATAGGACTTTATTGCACGAGCAGTGAGGTTGATTAAAGTAGCTACTCGGGTTGTGTTGTTAAAACGGTGCCACATATTCCCGGTGCGTAAATTTGAATCTCGCCAAAGGAGGGTGCGGGACTTTTAAGAGGCCAAATCGTGCCACAGAGTAAGAATGCATTTTACCAAGAAATCCTGTGTGTTTGTCCTGTGCATAAAACACGCGTGTAGGTGCTTTAATGCGTCCTGGAGCGTTGAGAAATGAGGGTAAATCATCCGCGTAAAAAGCTTTCCAAAACCTCTCCAAAGCGCACAGAGGTGCCGAGTGCGCAACGGAGCTGCCTCCTCTTTCTCCTCCCTGTCCGGAGATGCATGTGCTGGCCATGTTTTGGATTTTTGTTTTTACTCCAGTGACTGTTTTTACGTTCAGAATACAGGTTTTTATTGTTTCGCTCTATTATTGTGAACACATCTCCCCCCAGTTAATTTTAATGTCTGTGGCCAAATGTGCCGATTTAAGCACACACACAAAATCTTAACTTCTCAACCAGCAGCTCCATTTTAACTGCTAAGCTTTATTTTTGAAACAAGCCAGGTGATGTGTGTTTAAGGTTTTTAGTCATTTTCCACTTATTTTATTTACTTATTATTTTAAGATCTAAAGACTCAAAATTGGATAACTGACGTGTTAATTACACATTGTTTGCAGCCCAGGTTGAATGCGTTTACAATATTTAAAATTCCATATTACCAAATCTTACACTATCGCCTTGAGCTAATTGTGTCAATTTTTGAGGAGAAAATCATTTTATGTTCGTTTTATCATAACGTTGTCTTGAAATCTTATTATAAAATATATAAATATATGTTATAGAATTTAACACAGTTTGAGATTGTGTTTTCATGCTGGATTTTGATTCTGGTCCAAATTTACTCTTAATACGTTTTTTGGATGAAAATTTGCGTCAATTCTTTGAGGACAATATTTGCTGCGCATTTCAACTCGACACGCAGAAAAGCGACATTAAACAGATTAAACTACATCAAACAGTTCAGTGATAATTCTGTTTTCTAAACTAGGGTTAGTTTGTTGGAGAAAAAAATTGAGTCATGCTGATTTTTTTTTTCTCCAACTTTACGCAGCGCACTATAACACAAGAAGCCGCATCCAACTTTCTTTAAACTCGAGACCGTATTCTTAATAACAATGTCCCTTTGGAAAACGCAGCATCCAGTGTGTGTTTTCTAAACCTGCAGAGCTGATGCGCCTTAACCGCAGAGCGTGTGAGGCTGTGCGCAAAAATCACCACGTTCCTCAAAGAGTTTGTAGATATTCTAAGTTGATACCCGCTCTTCAATAACGCAGAGAAACTTGAAGCCTGTTGTAAAAAGTTTTACAGATTTATCCAAACAGGAACACAGTCGACAATTTTAATACAATTTACAATGTCATATCCTTCATGTTGATTTTTCCTTATGAGTAGGAAAACCTTTCCAAGATTTGGACAGGGAAGATAGGTTTGAATGAGGAGTGAAAGAGACCATCTATGTCATAGTAGAGAAGCCATCACTCAACAGAGGACGTGGCCTCAGACATCACCTGTCTCCCACCTACAATGCTGTCTTTTCATCTCTTCCCAGGACACTGAACAACCACTTGACCTCATGTGACAGTGTTAATGGTCATTCACACTTGGCATCAGGTGACTCACAACCATCATTTAACACCCAGGAGCACCCGCATATTAAGTGGTATTAATGATGCAGTGAACAACTCCACAGAGGTAGAAGTACCTGGGTGCCTGTGCCAGTCAGTCAGAACTGAAGAAGCTTGAACTGAACTTGAACTGAAGAGAAGTCCAGTTGCTTTTGATTCAACTTGCACTTATATACCATGACCTGATGACTGAGAACCTTGCATACACCTTTCCAATATTTATATCCCCAGTCACTTCCACTGTGAGTATAAATCCAACCATTTAAAAAATATTTTGCAGTTATTTTCTTGATTATGATTATCCATTCATAGTTATCGTGTTCAGTAAACCACCTTTTTTCTTTTCTTTTTTTCCACAGGCGATGCCATGATGTCTGCTTTTCTCTCTTAAACCGCTGACATAAGTGAGTACCTCATAAAACACTACTAAATGTCTAGTGTTCATATTTATAGAAGTTAACATGACTAATAAAAAAATTAGTCAGATTGAAACTAAGGAATATTTTCTGGTATGAGGCAGGATGCTTGGATCGCCAGATCTTCAGAGGTTATAATAATATCTAGTTATGTTAGTAGGATGATGTTTGGTTGCTGACAAATATCTTTTGCAACCTAACTGACTGTACTGAACATTTAAACATAGCATAGCTGACATGTGGTGAGACACCTAGAGGGCCATGTTGCTGTCACTGTAATATTGTGGTGGAGTGTAGGATAGAGGCTTATTTGCAGCAATAAACCTTTATTAGCTATATATTATATTAAAATACCAACAGATACAAGAAGGTATGAAACTATAATGTAAAAAAGATTTCCTCAGTGAAACTAACATCTTTTGTGTGCCTTATTTTCACACCTATGCCCGTGTTCAGTGCTTATGCAGGGATCCTGATACATTCTTAGAGCTCAACAACAGTCCTGTCAGATCTACAGACAGCTAACAATTAAACAGGGCACAATCCACCACTGACTGGTTTGATGATGTGAAATAGATGTGAATCATATTGTGGCCACTCAAGAGTTATAATCTATGCCAAGGAGCATTTAAAGTATTCTGGCAGTTTGTGATATTTTGTAATTGTGTTTCATTTGTCACCCATGGTGTATTTCAGGTTCCTAGTCAGCTTTTGACCTGACCAGTACCTCTGTGCATGTGTGCCATGCAGGTATGACACTGACTAATTCAGCAGTGTCTTAAGTCACCTGATTCCACTGCATATTGTTTCAACACTTTTTTCCCCCCATTGATCTCGTCTCTTGCTCTCTCTGCTCTGTCTGCCTCTGTCACAGCTCATAGCAGTCATTGCAAGTTACTCCTTTGGGGACTTACAAGAGTAATGATCTATAAAAACATTTCAAGGTATTTAGGCTGAAAATATTTAGAGTCCCCTGAGCATTACTGTTCTTTTTCAGCACTGTCCTGCTTCCCACTCATCCTGACATC
This sequence comes from Centropyge bicolor, assembly GCA_037975185.1. Classification (NCBI taxonomy): domain Eukaryota; kingdom Metazoa; phylum Chordata; class Actinopteri; family Pomacanthidae; genus Centropyge; species Centropyge bicolor. The sequence goes on along the minus strand of JBBMOC010000004.1, from coordinate 7,803,780 downwards.
TCACATCTGCAAGCTGCCAAGTAGAACTGAGCAGCGACAGAACAGAATAAACACACACAAAAAAAATGTTTTCATCTGATGCACGATTATCTCCAGTGTGATGATATCATATAGGTGGTGACATTTCTTATTTAGTACTGTATCATATTTATCTTAACAAAAATCATAATAGAGTTGAAACTGTCAGACATTATGTACATCCACATAATCAGTCTGCTCCCAATGTGTCAATCAGCTGTGAAGTGGTACCCCCTTTCACATCACTTTGAATTAATATATTTTCACCTCTCTGTATATCACATGTCACATCACATGTATGTGCTATGTCACATAATCTCTCACTTGGTTAGTACATCCTTTTGAGAGTATAGGTGTTAGACCAATTAATAACATTAGTAATAGCTTCATTACATTGTCCCAAGTGTCCCAGTCAGCCACAACAGTTAGTGAGTGCACACAACACCAGAGTCCTAGAACCTGAAAGGAACACAGCCATCATTAATGTTATTAATTCCATCCGTAGATTAATTTCCTAACTTAAGTAAAACTATACCCCATTTTTTGCATATGTAGTGTGTGTGAGTGCCAAATGAGGAGGACAGGGCATACAGAAGAATGTTAAAATTATTTTGTAATACCTTGTTACATTTAGTATGAAATAATATTAAATATAATCAAAGATCTCCCTTTAATCTTGAAATACTGTAGATAAGAATTAGAATGCTTCAGGGGCAGAACAAAAAGGAGAAGACACAGAGAAGAATGGAATAAATTTAGTGTGTGATATCCTGTTAAATTTAGTCAGAAATAATATTAACTAGAATCTAGAACAAGAACTCTAGCATATTCATTTTTTATTATTTTGGTCTTGAAATGTTGTGGCTCATAATCATCATGTTCCGGGGCGGAATGAAAAGGAAAAGATATACATGACAATGGGGTAAACAATCTAATAACTAAATGTATACCCGCTTTGCTATATATCATTTTCATCTGTAGAATCTATAGAATCTAATAATAAACTACTCTATTTGCTGTTTGGTTTATATCATTGAGATCTTGAAATCTTGTGGACCAAAATCATAGTGTTGCAGGGGCTGAATGAAAAGGACAAGATATACAGGAGAGCATAGTTCAATTATTGCGTGATATCCTGTTAAATTTAGTAACATTAAATAGAATCTAACAAAACCTCTACCCTATTTTTTTTTTTATTATTTCAACCTTGAGTTGTCATAAATCAGAGTCATAGCACTGAGGGGGCAGACAGAGAAAAGATAAGAAAGATATGCAGAAGAATGGAGTAAATCTATTTCTTAAAAACAAAAAAAATACTTAAACAAATAGTGAAAATTAATCAATAGAGTTACCTACTCATAGTAAGTTAAAATAAATATTAACTAGTAGCATTTAATACAAAGTACACAATGTTTAGCATAGATTGTTGGCACATAACCTTTGTTCTCAAACTTTTACACATGATTATTTTTTTCATATTTTATTTCTGGCAACTGTTAAACTGAATATGTCACTTTGTCAGATGGGGAAATTTCCGACACTACATGAAGGCAGCATTAGCTGGGTTAACTGTACGCTGACGTGTCGCACCTCCTGCTCCGGAAGTCTTCCCCTCTGCGGTCGAGACGCGGCTCCATTCGCCCCCATTCAATCTGCTCCCGGGACCCGGAAGTACTCGGACGTGTGTGTATGCATGGCATAGTGTGTTTCCGGTATAACGTGTGTGTTGATCGGTGCTCAGCCTTTTTCTCTTGGCTTTCAGTAGAACAGTCGCTCACCTCAGAGCCCCAGCTCCCTCACCTGGTCTCCCCTTTAACGGCATCAGCGTTTTGCATCTTGAACCGGTGGACATGGCATCTGTTTCGGCTCCATCTCAGACAGCCCCCTCTCCGGCTGCTCCTCTCCAGAGAGGGATTGTGAAAATGGTAGGAAGCCTAACATGTGAATATGTGAGCTCTCTACGTGGGGACAGGGACACAGCTAGCTTCAGAGCCAAATGCTAAGTGAACGTTAATTGAGCCTAAACTAGCTTTTGTTTATCACACAACTTTAACTGAACTTGTCGGAGGATATAAATAAAATGTGTGTTGAATGACAGTGTTGGCGTCATGTCAGTAACACCTGTCACTCACGTTCAGCTCACCTGGATGTAGCAGCATGCCAGCTAACACTAGCTGCTAATGTGCTAGCCTGCTACTAGACTGAAGCCATTTGATGTTAGCACACGTTTTCTCTCCTGCTAGATTTTTAGAACTAACTTGGCATTATTAAGCTGTAAAGATGAGACAAATTTTATATACATGTACTGACAGATAAACCGGATTTAAACTCGTGTCGTTCAGTTGCTAACTTGTTAGCTTCAACGTTAACAGATGTTTAGTTTCCCACCTAATGGCTAACTTAGCTAACTGTTAGCTAACTGACATTTACTGTCCAGCAAGTGTTGACTTGCATAAAAGTTTTGCTGTGCTGCTAAAGACAAGTTGACAGCATTTGTTTAAATTGAAATAAGTTATCTTATGGCCTCAGGCACAATAGCAATTGCAAACTAGCCTCAAAGCTAACATCAGTAGCCTCTTTGCTATATCGTTTCATTTTTGTCCCTTTCGGCTTTTTCAATAAAAGACATTATGTCATATTTCAGTGGTCAAAATAACGTTAGAAAAATCAGTCGAAGCCAAGCTAGTTAAAGTGTTTCGACCCTTCAAGTCACAGAAGGATCATTTCCTCAGTCTGTTCTCTACCAACCACGAGAAACTGACACGTAGCTCCAGTTTACTTTGCCCCCTATAATCTCCCATTCATCCAGGCTGTGCAGCCTCTGCTCGCCCACATGCTAATTCACCCTCTTTGATTTTTAGATTTGGTTCTTGACTTATCGAGATAAAGTTGAGATATTTTCTCATAGGTGACCTAGTAGCTCTACAGTCAAACGAAGTGGAAAAAAATTATCTTGCGGAGTTGTTTTAGATGTTAGAAGTAGTTAGAAAAAGGTCACTCATCAACACGTACTTTTATCATGAACAACATATATTTACACTTGTCTTCATGCATTTGAAGAAAGGCTGTTTATAGACCTGTGGTAACTCCTGTAAACTGGTAAGCACTGGTGTCCTCCCTTGAGAAGGACGTGCATGAGTAGGTTGAACTCTTATTACCAGAGGAATTGAGGGTTTTGTTAAGGAATAATTATAGCATCTCTTAGTGTAGCAGAGTAGATCTATTAATATGGTAAGAAATGAGTTTCAGATTAACTCAACTTTCACCAGATCTGTTATAACATTGTCTGATTTATTATGCATGCAATATACATAATTTAGTAATACAGTAAAATCTTTGTTAATGGCTTTTATCTAATACAGTGTGGCTTGAGAAAGGAGATCAGGGAGTAAAGCAAGTACATTCAAATGGAACTTGGCCTTTGGCTTTTGTAAACAGAGAAGGGGGTAGTGGCTCTTTGCCTCTTTTTTTCCATGCGTGGTCAGTGTATAAAAATTACAGCCACCCTTCTCTTTATCCTATACTTGGAGGAACTGAGTCAGAATAGTGGGGGAAAAACGGTGATTTAATGAAAGACTTTATCTAGCCCACATCTTAGGTCAACAGCTCCCGGTGATGCTCCCCACAGACACACTGGAGAGTCAGCAGATAAAAGGTGTTTGCTCAGATTCGTGTAAATGCCATGGTTGTCAAACCCAAGAGTAGGTTATCTTCTTCTTCTTTTTTTTTTTTTTTTTTGTATTTAGCTACGTTATCAGATGGGGTGATCTCACCTTGCGTTTGAGTGACAGACTGTCACCACCTGTTTTTCAGCTCTGTAATAGTTTTCCAGCCCCCTGTAACATCTTTTCAGATAATTTGCTAATTTACAGCTGCTGTTGTTGTATATATAATATATGTTAATTGACAACTGACAACAGCACAACAGGCTTAACACATAAATTGTCATATAATTCACTTCATTGATTATTTCGTTATTTGCCTACTTTCTGTACTTGTCTATGTTACATTAGTTTCAAATGAATCCTGCATGACCCTCCCATCGTGCTTAACTGATTGACACTTGCTGCAATGTAAATACAAATAGCTGAATATACTGGAACTCATGTATTGTCTGAGAGGAAACAGAAACCGAAAGCTACCAGTAAATTCGTCATTCCACACATGTGATTGAAGTGTTGTGGTCTGGTATTTCTTCCTGGTGTTTGTGTCTTTAATCTTTTCTTGTGACAAACAGGTTTAAAATGTCTGAAATATTTTCTGCATTGGTGGTCAATACTTTGCTGATTGTATCTTGTCCCATTGACGGCCTTTATTGTTGTCTCTCCAGGTCTTGCCGGGCTGTGCCATCATTGTTCGGGGCCAGCCTCGAGGTGGCCCACCCCCGGAGCGTCAGATCAATCTCAGTAATATCCGAGGTGGGACCATGGCCCGCCGAGCAGCTCAGGGCCAGCCCGACACCAAGGACACCCCTGACGAGGTGAGCAGCTCTATCCCATTGTGTTTGTTTTTTTGTTGTTTGTGTTTGTGTGTGTTTGGCAAAGGCAGAACAAGGTCCCGCCGAGTATCCCTTAAGCACACACTATGATATTCCTATTTGGGAGCTGAATGCTGATTTGTGCATCTTTGGGTTTTTTTTGTCACTGACTTTGTTATCCTTATTCTATTGAACCGCTGTAACATAATTTTAGTATTCAAACCATGCCTTATTGTACAAATCATGATGTAGCCTTGAGATAAACATGTCAATTTTCAATTGAAGTCAAGACTTCAAGGCACTGGTAATTTGACATTTTCTTATCATGCCAAGTCCATCAATTCATTTATCACAGCCAGACATTACTACTGTCTATTCTTAAAAAAATATATTAGTATCTGAAGGTTGCAAGACTAAAATGTCTGCTTTTTATTTTTGAACCCATTTCAAACTTGGCCTTGACAGGCAGTCATGTCTTTTTTATTCTATCAGATAAAAGAAAAAAGGAAGAATCCATTTTATTCAGTGCACAAATGGTTTTTGCTTTGATCAAGATAACAGCATATTGAAAAGCATGTTTACTGGAGTTTTTGCTAACATGAGAATCACGCTGCTAATTATTGTTTATTGGGCACAATTTCACTTCCCTACTGTGGACTGATATGTGTGTTTGGTGTTTTGGTGAAGTGGCAAAAGGAAACAACCTGCAGCGGGAGCCAGCAACTGCCATTAGTAATTTAGTCAAAAAATAATACAACACACATTTTATTTAAGATGAAAAATTGTTTGTCCGGCCTATGCATATGGGCATTAATATCCCTGTCTGTTTTGCAGCCATGGGCCTTTCAAGCCAGAGAGTTCCTGCGGAAGAAGCTAATCGGCAAAGAAGTGTGCTTCACTGTGGAAATCAAGACTGCTTTGGGCAGAGAGTACGGCATGGTTTACCTGGGGAGAGGTGAGTCACAAACTGGTCTGAACAGAGTCATCGTACAGCACAATTTGGGAAATATGCTCAGATTGTAAATGTTACTTTTCCCTTTTTTTTCCAGCAGTTTTCTTTTTCAGGAAAACAGCAACATCATATGAGAAAGAGCAAAGCATAACATAGAACACTCAATATAGCTGTGATGTTGAATTCAAGCAGTTGGGAAAAAAAGATTTAGTATCACCAAATCTTAATCTTAATATCACTACTCATGATTAACACTTGCCTAATCAAATTACCCACCCAGAAATACCTGCTGTGTAATTGCAACCATTGTGCTCTAAAAAAGCGATAATTAAAAAAAAAAAGCCTGAATTCTATTGTTTTGTAAGTGTTTGATTGGTTTCTTTTTCTCCGTTCTCTCATTTTAGACACATCAGGCGAGAACATTGCTGAGTCTTTGGTGAACGAGGGCCTTGCCACAGTCCGCAGGGAAGGAATCAGAGGGAACAAGTAAGACTTTTCTTCTTCATCTCAAATAATACTTGACTTCACCATATGTCGTAGTTTCTCTTTGGGATATCTAATTGTAACAAATCAGATTCTGTGATATGTATTATGTGTTATCACGTCATAATCAGCTTTGCTCTCCTGACTGACCTCAAGTTTGTCAGTATGCAAGAGACTGATATCATAAATGTTTTCCCTCCAAAAGAGTTTGCTCAGCGTAGTTAAAGTCATTTTGGACGTCAGAGCTGATTTTAGTTTGCAACTCTGCACTTTGTTTCCCAGAATGAGGAGAAAATCACTTTTGGCAACATGATGTAATCTTCTGCTTGCTACGGCTTATAGCAGAACAACACTGGTAAATCTGCAGGGAGATATACATAATGCTTCAACTGGTAGACTGTAGAGAATTGAGATAGAGCCACAGCGTCCCAGATGGTGGCAGTATTACCCTGCTGCTGTGATGATGTCCCTTTGAAACCCCTTTTCTGCCACATTGCCCTTATGCAGTAATCCCCTAAGTACACTCACACACCCAGTGCTATATGACAGAACACTGTATATCCCCCCCAGTGGCAGTATTTGCACATTACACACATTACAAGCAATTTGACTCATGCTGCTACATTTGTATCTTCCAACATGAACAGAGATGATGGGAATATTTTGCCTCTAATGACCCATTTCAAGCATTCTGTGCAATGGCCCAGAACAAGCGCTAATGTAAATGATGCTTTAAGTGTAAGCGGGCATCATTTGGCCAAAGGGGGAGGCCCATTACTCAGAGAGGACTTTAGGCCGTATATTGCCTCCACGCACTAGCCTCCAATATCATTACCCCCCGTGACCGGCCACGCTGATCACACTAACAATGATGTGATCGTAATTATAGGGGTTATTATAATGATGATGGCTTTGGACAGTGTGGTTAAACATGTTCAGGAGCTGACTGTGGCTTGGGAAAGCGGTTCACAATTTTAAAGGCTGGAGCCGATGTTCAGCAGGGGACCAAAGCAGACTGGGCCATGGTTGTCCCAGCCTGATGTTCATTGGCTTTTTAGAGCAAGGATGAACACTCTGTCACTTGTCAATGCTTAATGTTGGCTTGACTATACTAGATTTTAATGCCAACATGCAGATTTCTTCTCCATATTTATTTTTGTGGTTTGATTTCAGCTAAATGATGAAACATGGAACGATCATGTATCATGAACACACAGCTTTTAGCGCACAAATAGCATTTTTATGTAGTGGTACTTACCATTTTTGAGCAAATTAATTCACCTTGAAGTGCCACATTGGGACAAAAGGTGGATTCCTTGCTGAATAGATAACCTAGTGCAGATTTTTTTTTAGCACCTTATTTTTTTCATTGGATTTTCAGATGTGGATCCAGCAGCATGTGACAGTAGCACAAAGCAGCATACATCTAATATACATTTTTATTTCCGGTTATTCCGTATTTAAATGGTTCGGGTTATGTAAATGCTCCACTTTTCCCAATTTCTGTCAAAAACAAATTCTTCCTACATATTGCAGCCGTCTGTGCCGGGTAGATTTATATGTATTTGAATCACGCAGATGAGTTTTTAGGTTTTCTGCTGGCGGCGTCATCATTTGACTGAGTTTCACTTTAACTTGATCAGGCATAAAAAAAAAATGCTGTCCTTGGTGCTGAGCCATACAGTGATTGGTCCAGACGAATTCATCAATCTCCTGTATTCAGCCTTGCATCTCGGTTTCTGTCGCTCAGTCGGACTGCTTTTCTTTAAAACTGCTTTATCCATTCGCTGAGGTGGCGAGAGCCTGCAAATTGGTCAGATTCCACGGCGTTACGCTTTCTTTTTGAAAAATTAAAACCACAGGCAGGGGGTTTGACTGATTGGCTTATATAACGCCCACCCACCAGAGCAGAAGGGAGCCACATTAACATGGAGACTGACTGTGCTTCATAACACCCCCCCTATTGCTCCTTTTTAGCTGGAGCCCTAGAGGAGCGCTGGTTGAGGGGTGTAAATGTCTGGGGATTGATCTGTGCTCGCCCCTGACTGGAAGTGGAACCTTTCCAGTCAAGTACAGTGGGGAACATGACTTCCTACATCCTCTTCACACTGTACAAAGACAACAAAGAGCTGTAAAACGGCCCGCTAAGGTTCAGCGTTTTGTATCTATTTAAAGTATTTTTGGTTGCACAAGGGAGCCATATGGAGATGAAAGACGTAGCCTACAGCGTGTTCAAATATAAGGGAATTGAGAAGTTTTTTTTTTCTTTGTTTCTCCTGTAGTCTTGCTCCGTTTTGCACTTTCTTCCCCATCAATATCTTGTTTTGATTTGATGCAATGTGTTGGTTGGAAGGAGTTGCTGACCTAAAAAGAAACCCGTCTATTTGGAGACACGGATAAGTTCACTATCATCTGCCTCCACACATGAAGTTATTTCTATATCTTTACCAATCTCTGCTTGTGAGTTGCTTTCCATTTATTTCTGTGGCTTTACAATGTCTGCACTCCTTGATTGCATTGTTAGTTTCTCCCACTCTATCTTTTGTAGCTTTCTGTTCCCGTTCAGCGCTTAAATTCTAAGTAGCTTAAACACAATTGACTTCTTACAGAAAGTTTTACTATTGTTGCTCAGTAAGCAAGAAACTGTTTCGATTCAATTTGAAGTTGGTAGCTAAATCAGTGCAGAGGGGGAAAAGAACTTGGCGACATTCGGGCACGAGTCCAAAAGCCCAATTAGGAACACACAGCTGGTGAACGGGCTACATGTGTGTTTGTGTGGCATTTTAATTGAGACCCACTTTGTTGCCTCTCCAAGCTCTCGTCACTATCGCTGCTCCCATATCAATCGGGCAGCCTTTACTTCTTGGAAAAAGCCTGTTGGCCATTTGAAGTAATGAATAATTAAAGTTGTACAAGGGCCCTCAAAAAGCATTAGGCTGCACAATTTTGAGAGCCAGCATGGAATTAATTGTGGCGTTTGTAGCCAGCTGCGTGGTTGCTTTTGAAGGAGCTGTCAAACACTGTTATTGTCTCTTCACAAAATGCCTGGATACATTTTTTTTAAAGCAGTTATAATCTGGTCATCAGCTGGTTGCCACTGAAACAACAGTGCAGTTTGTCAGGAGCAACGCTTTTATGCAGCACTTAATCCAACAAAGCTGGAACCTCACCAAACCCTCACTTAGACGGCCCTGTTCTTTCACTGAGCACTTGTTTGTACATGTTGAAGTTAACAACCAGTGACACTTTTGTTCAGCTGAAACTGTTGCTGTAATTTGATGAAGAGTAATGAACCCAACATGATAGAAGTTAAAGACCTTTCGCTCTGGACACAAGTTGTTGTAATTGTAGTTCTTGTAATGTTAATATTTGGAACAAAGGGTAGGCCATGATTTAACTGCATCAGCAATTAGAACAAGTTAACAAATGGTGCGACTCTACAATCAAAAACTGTTTGCTCATTAGGTACGGTGAATTTCCCTTTCTGTCTGGTGTGAAATTAATTGCAACTTATTAATGCGCTGAGCTTGCAGTGTTATTATTAAATTTACTCAAAGACCCACTGATCTTTGTAGATGTATTTGTAAGTTAGTTAGCTTTATTGCAGCAGTGTTCTCTAATAGCGTTTTAGTTTTCAAAGCTGGTAAGGAGCCATCCGTGAAAGTTTCAATATCAGTTTCACTCAGCTGCAGGTTTCAGTAATAGGCCAGGTTTCATGCTCCTTAACTAATTCCTTGAAGTAAATTTAATAGAGTTGCTGTGGAGATTTAATTTTGGTTTCTTATTTTCTGCAGTAAAATTAGTTTTTAAATGTCCCAGGCTGTTGAAATTGAATCAGATGAGCTGAACTAAGGTGTCCAGCTTCCAGTTCTTCTAAAGGAGATGGTCCATTTGTGACATATTTACAGCTTTTTCTATTACATTCATTTGCTGAAAAACCGCAACAAAAAAAACTCAAGTCATGGATGTGTTTACCACCTCGATTCCATGATTCAACTTGCACTTGTAGAGCAGCTTTTTGGTTTTATCGTGTTAACAGTTGTCTCAAGTTTGAAATGTCTTTTGTGAGTGTTGCCGTTATTGCATCTTAAACTTTCCTTTCTTCTGTGTGACCAGTCCAGACCAGGCCAGACTCTGTGAATTGGAGGACCAGGCCAAGGCTTCCAAGAAGGGCTTGTGGAGCGAGGGCGGTGGCACGCACACCATCCGCGACATGAAATACACCATAGAGAACCCGCGCAACTTCGTTGACTCCCTGCACCAGAAACCTATCAACGGTAATGAGCATTGGAGATGAATGCAAGCATCAACACTGACACACATGAACAGTGAAAGCTTGGCTTAAGAAACAAAGACACATAGCATATAAAAGCACACGATAATACATTAAGCCTCTATTTTCCCATAAAAGCCACATTTGCAGTCTGTGTCAGAAATTGACCATTTTGGTTGAAGACATTTCGTTCTAACTATCCACTTCAGGCCATGTAATGACACACACCACATCACCCTTCACTGGCTCATTCCTCCAGTCTCTCATCTCTGACCCTGCCCAAGCCGTAATGTGCCACTCAATTCATTTCCAGGCGACTGCCGTTAACAGTGGCTCAGCTCATTTCACTACCCTTTAATTGAATGGGGAAAATGAACAGGCGAAGGCTGTTTCATTCTTTTAGTTCTTGTTCTTACCATTCATGAGAGACAGTCAGGCTTGTTTTAAAATTGGAGGCAGCAATTCAGCTGAAGCCCCTTTTTAAATGGGCATCGAGTTGCTGTGGTTGAAAACCGGAATACCAATTTCACTCTCATCTGCTTTCGCCGACACACACATATGCATTTTCTATCTGTACAGAGAAAGAAGGCCTATAGAGACAGAACCCATCATCAAAATACCATTTAGGTGTAAAATGGTGACTTACATCCTGTCCAATTTCTCGAAGTGCTTCAGAGGTTAAATTTAATACCTCCAATAGCTTTCCAAACAAATTGACCTTGTCTCAAGCCTTTTATATGTTGCATATAGCATAGTCAAAACTTAATCCGTCTTTAGAGTGTCAAGTACTTACCTCTGTAGGTCTCAAAGGTGGCTGTAATATAACAAAGAATAGAAATATGTTTTTTTTGTCTTATCAGAGAACAATGCCTATGGTCAGTTTATGCTGGTTAATGAATTTCAATAGAGACTAGTATATACAATACATCCAGAGGATTTCCTCAAATGCATTTCACCACTGTCCATCTGTAGGCTCAGTACGTTGCAAACATTTATTGATTTGCAAAATATGGATAAATGCACTGCTTATATCTAACTGTCAGAGTGTTGATGACAATAGCTTAACATTGAAGAAGTTTATTAGCTGTATTTTGGCGACCTAGTTTTAAACATTCTTCACACCCTGACAGCAGTGTGGTGGATTACGCAGCAGGAATGAATTCAGAAGTTCTATTGACATTTTGTTACTTTTTCTTCTGCGAAATTCATTGAAGCCAAATTAATTGAAGCTGACCACAGCCTTTTTACGCTTTGAGGAATGAAGCCGAAAACCTTTTTCCAGCCACCATTCGGTTGATGTATCACTTTAAGTAGTGTACACGGTCTGCCAAGAATGCATGATTTTCTCCTCTTTGAGAAGTATCAGAAAGCGACCCTTTGGCCAGACGCTTCCATTCCACCACTCAGTAAAACACTGGTTGTTTTCAGTGGATCACAGGTGTTTTTAGCTCAATGACTATCATGCATGTCCTTGCTGCAAAGGATAATAAATGATATGGAAATCTTCCCAAGATTAAAATTAATGAAATAGATTCAGATATTCATTGGTCTGGCCTGGCTAACCTTGAGGCAGCTTTCCTGGAAGAATCAGATATTGGGTTTCACCCTGGATACACAATCATTCAGTCCTCACCCTTCATTTGCCGATATTACATGTAATACTTATAATGTAGGTTTAATTTGTCCTGCCCACAAATAAGCAAGTCTAATCCAAGAACTTGATGCCTGTTTGGTTATTGAAATTCAACACTCTCCCTCTCCTTCAAACGTTTTTACTTTCTGCTCTCCTTCCTCCCTCCAGCCATCATTGAGCATGTGCGTGACGGCAGTTCTGTTCGTGCCTTGCTGCTCCCTGACTACTACATGGTCACCGTCATGCTGTCTGGAATCAAGGTAACCACCGCTCACTTTTTGTGCTTACAGATGTGGTGAAATGCTAGCTCATTTATTTGAACTGTTGTTTTAATTCAGTATATAAAAGTGTTACAAGGTGGACGGCCCAGTCTCATGATTAAAATATGTCTAAAAAAAGATGTTAAAAGAGTAACGGCTCATTTTTGTCACTCCTCTACGTCTGTGTTTGTTCCACCAGTGTCATATCCGCTCCACTAAATTTCCCCATCAATCTCTTTCACCAAGCCCAGCTTTGCCAATGGGCCACTCAAGATAACTAATCTGTTTCATCTCCCACTTGAAGATATTACATCCATTTCAAGGTGTTCTTTGTCTCGTTGTTCAAAAGGCCTGTCTGCTTGTCGTGCCTGTTGTGTTTGTATCTGTCTGGTGTTTTGCCACACTCTAAGGAGAATACAGATAGCACATACAGCAAGGTGACATCGGTTAAAAGTGGATAACCGTGGTACACAGAAAATAACAGATTATATCAAAGCGTGTGTGCACAAAAAAAACCCTCCTGGAGGCACTGGTCGACTGCTGAGAATTGCACTAGAGAAAATGTGTGCGATTTGACAGATTTTATCACATTTCCCAATGCTTGCAAAAATAGCTATTGATTGAAGCGTGAGTACTAATGTGTTAATGTGTGTTTTCCTTCTCTCCAGTGTCCCGTATTCAAGCGGGAAGCCGATGGCACAGAGACACCGGAGCCGTTCGCAGCAGAGGCCAAATTCTTCACCGAATCCCGCCTTCTGCAAAGAGATGTTCAGATCATCCTGGAGAGCTGCCACACCCAGAACCTGCTGGGAACCATTCTTCACCCGGTAAAGACACAGGAGGCGACGCCCGCTGGTGCATGTGTCATTAAAATTCAGGCATTCTGTCCCATTAAATGTTCTTTTCTGTTTCCCTCCATTTCAGAATGGCAACATAACAGAACTCCTGCTGAAGGAAGGCTTTGCCCGCTGTGTTGACTGGTCCATTGCTGTCTACACCCAGGGAGCAGAGAAACTCAGAGCCGCTGAACGGTACGCAGCCGTAGGAACACAGAAAACTGAGCTTTTTGTTGCATTGAATTGTCTCTTGGTTAGATGTTTTTGAAACAATTGGATCATGCACAGGTCATGATATCAATTAAAAAATCTTGTTATTTACTTGTTCAGCTGGCAAAGAACGGATTTGGAACCCAATTTATAAGCTCTGGAAATTCACTGATTTGATGCGAGATGTAATGAATAAAGAAATTACATGCAAACTCTTGAAATACTGAATAGTTTGCAAATTAAATACAAACTTGCCACAACTATTTGAGATGAACAATCTCACACTGTTCTGCTGCAATGAAATTCATTCTCTAATCACTGCAGCAATGGATATGGGATCATTATGTTGGAATTTTCTCACTTTAATGAGCGTTTGTAGCTTTTTAGAGCCAAATGGATCATTTTTATTCACTTGATTAAGCCCTTAATATATAGCTGGTGTTGAGGACTATCACTAATGATGATGATGTGATTTTGTTCACGGCCAGATCTGCCAAAGAGCGCAAGGTCCGCATCTGGAAGGACTACGTGGCACCCACAGCCAACTTGGACCAGAAGGACAGGCAATTTGTAGCCAAGGTGAGGTCCTCAATTGGCTTTTATAAGCTGTGTCCCACCGGTGAAGGCACTTCTTATTTGGCCCCTAACATAATGTCTTTCAATTTGGATTGCCTTGCTTCTATTGAAAGTCCTCACTCATCTTTATCCCACAGAGAAAAAGCAGGAGTGAGTTATAAAACTTTCAGCATGACATGCAGACATTATCCAGCATGAATAAGATTTGGCTTCAGTGCAAAGCGGGGAGGCTGGTCGCTTCCCTTGCTTCCACTTGATGTCTACTGCGGCATTTTAAATTTTCTCCCAACTCTGCAGCAAACACAGAGCCACTTTGAGGCTTCTAACGAATCATATCCTCCTGACACCTCTTATTCTCACATTTGCACCCCACGACTGAATGAAAATAAAAAATAAAAAATGCCTTCACTAAAGGTACTAGGAGGAATGCTTAACAGCAACCTTGAAGCACTCCCTAGTCAAATTAGGGCCAAATCGCTGGCGTATGCTGGAGCAGCAGCAGCAGCAGCACCGAACGACCCCCAAAAGCCAAGAACTAGTGATATTAGCTTTGGAGGTTATTGGCCAAGGCCTCAGGGGAAAAGAAGTGTCCTCAATATCAAGTACAAGGGGGGTGCACTCCCTGCCAGTTGTCAGCATGCATTAGTTTAAATCAAGGGAGATGGATTCCTCTATACATTTTGGTAAAACAGTCTTACTATAAAATGACATATTATGGTGTCCAAGTTAGCTTTAACATAGTAAAGCAACTCTAGCATTAAAGCCTCAGTTTTAAATCTTGTCCCCTCTGTGTGCATTTTGAGTTGCAGCCCACCCTTCCCTTCAGTTGATATATTTCCCTCTAGGAATTGAATTTTTTTTTTAATACCTTCTAAAGTTTGTCTTTTGTCTGTGTTTGCTCACTGCAGACCCTGAACTTTTAAGACCCTAAAAAAAATTCACGGCTGGCTCGAGGGTTGCAAAAAGTTATTGCTCGACAATTTTGCTTACAGAACGAAACTGATAAACTGCACATACATAAAGAAGGTGCAAAAAATGGATGTATGCATGTATATATTTTTTTCCTGAGTCAGAAGGAAGAGGCTAGAGAAAGGATAAAACATTTATATTATCAGTGTGAGCTGCTCTCAGATCTCTCTGAACCCCCCCTTCCTCAATGAAAGGGGGTTGGATGTGGGCAGTGGGGGAGTGAGGGAGCGTTTGGTGGTGAGCTCAGGAGGGCGCATGAAAAAAGAGGCAGAAAGAAGGCAAAAAAAAGAGAGAGGTAGAGGGTTAAAGAAGAAATTGAAAGTGAGTTTGTGTGCAGGGGTCTTGGGAGACTTATGGGATGAAGGATGAAAGGACATGAGATGTGAAAGTCAGAAAAAAAACACCTAATCAAGATCCCTGGGACTATGCATGTCCTCTCTCTGGTATCCTTGCACAGTTTTTTTTTTTTTTTACTGCTACGCTACCGCACTGCTGATGCCCCCAGCTAAACCTTGGTGCACTTTTTGATCTCTGTAGGACTCTTCTTTGTCCTCTTTTCCACTGCAACCACTCTCCCAAAAAACAGCCACAGAGGAGGCTCGCTTCATGTCAGCTGCTGCTGTGTTAGTCTGTTTATTTAGAGAAGAGAAAGTCATCAGCAGTGACCAGGATGCAAAAGACTTTACCTGATTATCACCTGTAATGGAGTTTATGGTAAAAACAGAACATTTTCTATAACATTGATATGAGCTAGAATAGCTGGAAAAGTAGTTCATAAAGTGTCAAGGACTCTAAAATGGTCCTAGGACCATTGCACTCCAAAAACTTTTTGTTCAAAGTGCCAGACAGTTGTGATGGGAAACGTCACGCTGACCCTGCAAGTCTTGGAGCCATTTTGAAGCTAAGTACATATTGGACAGGCTAAGGTTACTCAGGCCTGTCATTGTGCCTCCATACTTGTGACATTTGTCTGCACCTAATACTGCAATGCACTGACTCTCCTGGGGACACATCTATCCATCAATCCCATCGTCATACACTCCTCCCCTCTTCTCGTCCACTCGACTTTTCACTTCTTATTATCTGAGTGATGGATAGAGTGAAGAGAGCAGAGCAGGTCCAATCCCCACAAGTCAATCCTGCTGACGCATCTTCCTTTTTACTGTCTCGCCTCTCTCCTCCCACCTCTGCTGGGACTGGAGAAGTGGATGTAGGCCACGTCCCAATAGTCTTCCTCGCCCCTCCTTTCCTTTCTCTTCCCCTCCTCTCTCATGGGGTGACCACCAACCTGCGAGGTGATGGATAAAAGGTGACTCTGTGTGAACCTCTTCACCAGCCTCTCATCACCTGTCAGGAACACTGTTGCATTTAGGTCGACCAAATCCATAAGAATAAAGAAAACTAGTGTGTATTTGTATGAGCTACAGATAGTACCCATATAGTAGACTGTATATTATTGTATCCACTGGACAAACAAAAATCCATATGAAGTTCAGTGTTACCCTTGATATACTTGATATTTCACCCTTCTATTGAGTTGTATAGGACTTACAGAATGTGGCCTATGTTGGTCATACTTTAATGCACTGGTGCATTCAATGTCTTGTTAAACAGAGAAGTACAACTCAAAAGGTTAAGAGTGAAAAAGAGAGTGTCTGTTAGTATATTATATGTCCCAGTTAAAATAAGTCAGACAGAATGGTTACAAGGTCAGACAGCTTCTTTAAGAAATTAAAAAGCCCACTTTTGGGGGAAGATGATGAGAAAAGGGTATATTGGTTCGTGCCCCAGTTAAAATCAGTCGAGCGATTAGGTCAAAAAGTCTCTCTAGATTCTTGGTACCTATCCCAGGATAATATCCTCACAAAGAATTACACACTCATCAGCCACCTTTTTTTTTGCCAGCAGCACTCAGGGGCGACAAGCCAGTTGAAGGTGTTTCTCATAGCATCAAAAACACCACTAGTTTATTTGAAACCATGTAATGTGGGTGACAAATCATCTCCACTGGCGGCAGGACTGAAACACTGCCATAGGTGTTGCTTTTGAGAGGGATGATCTGACATGAGTAATGAGCAAGTCCTGGCTAAGCCCTCGCTTGGCCCTCTGGTACTTAAAACGAACTTAATGGATTCGACTGACAACCAACACAGTCCCTGACAGTAGCCAAGATCCTCCTTTTCGCTGTGACTGATCCTGGCCACTGCAGATGTCATGTGCGCCGCGGACAGAGGGTGGCAGTAGATCCCCACCTCTCGAGTATCAGATTTAGACCAGTGAGTCATGCTGCCCGCCTATTTGTCTTCTCTGCCTGCTCACTCGACCCTCATGGCAGCTACTTTGCAAAGACTTTTTCTTGCTATATTTTCCTATCTATTCCCCATCTTTTCCCCTCCGTCTCCGCTCTTGTGATATTTGCCGAGAGATTACACTCCGTCTGTCTGGGCTCGCTCCATCTTTCTGTTCCACTGTCTCGCCATGCGTTGATCTGTCCTCCTTCGCCTCTCTTCGTCTCGCCTCCCCCAGCTGATAATTAGCCAGTAAATGCTGAGCCATTTTCTTCTGCCCCTGCCACATTCTCCCTCTTGCACTTTATTTACTTGGGCAGGCCACAAAATGACCTTGTTACGGTGTGAATCTGGCCAGGCTGGTGTGCGTGCACACGTGTGTGTCGCCTTGTGCATGCGTGCTCCCCCTCGCACTCACTCATGACACCTCTCCCCCTCTCCGTCTCTCTCTCTCCTGCTCCCTATGTCTCTGTATCGCTCCCACTCAGCTCAGTGATTAGTATATGATGTATTTTGGCTGCTGTTGTGGGCAGCCTATTTAGCATGTGGGCTGGTCTAATTTCTGTTCTCTGGTGTCAAATGCAGTGGCTGATTTGTTTGCACGGAGTAATGAATGTCCCAAAGAGCCCGCTGCACCTGGATGTGGTTCTGCCATACACTCTATCAAAAACGCTCCAACTCAGTCTTAATAACTCATTTTTTTTTTTTGCTTGTTTTGTTTTTCCACCACACAGTCAGCCACACAAACACCCACACGGTCCGAACTGCGCTCGGAACGCGGCTCAGACCTGCATCCCTCACTTTTTAGGACTTGAGCTCGAGCACAGCCTACATGGGAGCCAGAGTTTGAGTGATGATGAGGCCATTTAATGCACATGTGGGTGGCAACATGTGTAGGGCGATTGATTTCTCTGTCTCTTGCAAGCGGCCTACTTAAAGGCTCTGGGTTTGGATGCCTCCTCCATCTCAGTCACATTATACCCCCAATCTGTCTTCTTGCTTGGGAAGGGCACAGGCACATATAGAAAGGCATATACGTAGCCTGGGTGGATGAGTTACAAATATTTATTCCAACACCTCTATTTTGACTCTAAATCCCCTGATGATTTGTAAACTCTCTAGATCTCTATATACATTTCTGAGCACTTTGTGCAGTTTCCTTTATTTGGAATCAATTCTATAGTGATATATTAGACTAATTCTCTTGTGAGCTGTAACTTAACAGCTGTAGCCTTGAACAGTCACACAGCACCTGCTATAAATTGTGGTTTTGCTACCTTTTCTACACAGAAATAACATTTAAATGCCAGACATAAATTAGTCTCTGTCTTTAGTTACACTTGTAAAGGTCTCCAGAACAAAGTACCGCCAGCCAGTGGTTGGGCAGAGGCCTGTGTGTCTCTGCCAGTGTATCCTTAACTGGATGTTTGTTTTTTAAAGCTCTTTCTCTTGCACTCTGCCTCCCCCTCCCCCCCTCCCTCCTTCCCTCTCCCCCTCCTGGTGCCAATCCCCCAGATAGCACAACGTCCTCGCTCTGTCCTCCAAACCTTGCCAGCCTGCTGGGACGACTTAGCTCGCTTACTTACTCAGTCACTCAAGGATCACTCTTTCTTACCTCGCTCTCAGTGCCTTCCGCTCGTGACAGCACACGATCTGCACTGTCACTCTCCTTCCGCCTTTGAATAGATCTCTTCCTCTCCATTTATCCTTTACCTGCTCCTTCACTTCCCATCTTTCTTTCGCTCTGTCTGCTCACTCACTCACCTAAATGCAATGCCGGTCTTCTTGCTCCAACACTTCCATCCTGCAGGATTTACGTGTTTTTTGGACCCTTAAATTAATTTCAAATTGAGTTTCTTTTTGGTGCTTTATGTTCGCCCAGCAAGTTTTTGTCCTTCTGCATTTATTCCAATCACTTCCACTCCTCTCTTCTTCTGTCCCTCTAGGTGATGCAGGTGGTCAACGCTGACGCCATGGTGGTTAAGCTGAACTCTGGAGAATACAAGACCATCCACCTGTCCAGCATTCGGCCCCCCAGAATTGAGGGAGAGGTACAAACAAATCTGTGTGTCTGCGTCTGTCTGCTCGTGTGTGTGTGTGTGTGTGCACAGCTTTGCACACTGTGAGTGGCCACTTATGTGTGTGTGTGAATAAGTGACTGGTTGTGTTTATATGTGGGAGCGCTTGTGGTCTTGCAGGGCCAGCCAATTAATTAGAAGCTCCACAGAGACGACTCGAGTCACTGCTGTCTCAGATGCCTTGACAGAGTCGGTTTATTTTCATTTGAAGTCAAACACAAGCTGTTTACATCTCCCTCCACACATTCCTGCATATTTATCCATCTCTCTTTCTCGTGTGCCCTCTCCTCTTCCCTTCCACATTAGTCTGGCCTCTCTCTAAATGACCGTGGGAATAAATTTGACCACTTGGTGGCGCCCCTGCTGTTGGGGCACATGCAAACACAGTGAGACACTTGCACACACCCAGTGGTTGCAGCACTGCAGAGAGGGAGGCAGATCGATTTTTTTTTTTTTTTCCCTTTTTGTCTTTTCCCCTCCACACTCTCCCATTTTTCCTCAGAACCACCTCAAGACTGTGAAAACAGAAACCTACACATCTACATGCTTATAGTTGCAACAGGGGGAGCTATATTCATCCACATGATAAGCAGCGTCTGAGAACAAAACCCAGACACAGAAGTCACTGTTCCAGTCTCTCAACATCGCTCACCTCCTCACCCCACAGCTCTGATTATCAAGCGTTTTATTGGTTGAAATGAAGCCCTTTTCATCCCGGCTTTGAAACCTGAATAGCTTATTCTTTCAAAAGCTCTCGTTTCAACGCCACGTATTTATTTTTTGGAAAGCGAGCGATCAATTTTTATTTCTCAATTACCCTCTGCGTCTGGGGCCTCTAAAATGCTATCATTTTGTAAATAACAGGCTCAAGATGCCTGAAAATGTCACTCCCGTTAATTAGAAAGTTTTAGTGTCACAACAGTAGTGATTTCTTTTTTCTTTTTGCTTTTGTCAGAAGGAGAGTTCCTTATTTCCGACGAAACCCTTCTCTCCCTTTTGTTGAACATGTCTGAAGCTGTTTGACAACCGTTCCTCGAGTCGACACGCTGTTTACTGTAAGATCCGTTTATGAGCAAGTCATGCCTCACATTTCCCTGTTCAAAGAGGTATGAGACAGAAAGAGCGTTGTGCTTGTAGCGAACACTTGTAAAAGTCAGATTGCCGAATGTCTGCAACAGCCCTTTACTTTCTCCATATGATTATTTTTGTTTTTATTGACGCCCTCTCTCCGCATGTTTCTTCACTCTATGCTTTCCTATCCTTCTTTGTCGTCTAGTTTTTATTCTCCAGCCTCTCGCTCCATCCCCGTCCTCGCCTCTCCTCCTCTCTCTCTCCCCCGGTGTCGTTAGTGCCTCGCATCATTAAGAGACGGCTTTGTATCTCTCTCTCTCTCGCCTCCCTCCTTCCTTCTGTTCTCTCCTCCCTCTCCCTTCTCCTCCACAGTCACTTTCTCCTGCCGTTCTTTCCCTCTGGGTGTGCACGCTGTGGTCAGATTGTTGACCTGCACTGTTGCCCTTCGTGTGTGTTTATTCTCCTTAGCTCTCTGTGTTCGTAACAAGCTTGTGGGCAAAAACATCTCTCCATTTTGTCTCTCTCTGCCCTTTCTCGTGTCTCTTGCGCTACATGGCTTCAGCTCCCAACTCTTTTCCAGCCAGGTCCTTCTTCCTCTTGGAGATTCTTTTTCTGTGTTATTTTTCCGTTTCCTCGCTCTGTTTCCTTTCAATTTTCTCCTGTCTCTTTGCCTCTCTCCTCCTTATTTGTCCATCTCATCCCGCCTTTTAGTTCCCGTCTGTATTCTGTCTGTAGCTCCGGTCTTTGCCTGCACCAGATGCTTCAACAGTATGTGTTTTGTGCTTCATTAAACTGTCGTATGTTTCGGGGAGCCTGGCAGAGCGAGCCCAGATGTGAATGTTTGTGTGTATTGTATTGGTGTTATATTGGCACAGTGTTGTATTTCCTGCACTTCGTGCATATTTAATTGCTCTTGTGTGGTTGTGTGTCTGATTTTTCATGTAAACATCCCGCACATTTATCAAAATCAGCCTGTCTGTACCAGCTCACTGGGCTAGTAGAGTAAAATTTATAGTAGCCTTGATAAAATAGTACAAGGCTTGTAATGATAATGTAATATCCACCTTGAACTGGGAAGATCATGGGCAAATTTACTGTAAAAGGTGGCGTGAATGGTTCTTTATTCCAGATTGTATTGTGGGTAATGTAACGATTTCAGTGTTATATTACATTTTTCTCAAGTTAAGGAAGAAAGCATGTCTTAAGAGTGGAATGAGAGTGTAAAGTGTGCAGGTGCCTCTATCATGTAAATTAAAAACCCTATGAAAATCAGAGGCATGTCACAGCCAGTGCTTCCTATAGCAGTTTGTGACTGGAGGACAGTCTTTTTTCGGAAGTGTTACATAAAAAAAAACTGTTGCTGCATTTTGTGTTCTGATAAGGGTTGTTCATGGTGCTGCTGCTGGTTTTGTTTGTTAGCTAGTTATTTCTGTCTGCGAGCTAAAGAGCTGCCTGCCTGCCTCCCTGTCTGTCTGTAACGCTGTTGGCTCAGCTTTGAGTGTTGTCTCTATGGCAGCAATGCAGAGTTGTGATGAGCCCTTGGGCTGTAAGTTAGAATAAAGGCAACTGACAGAGAAGCACTGAAATTTCTCTTGATATCTTAACTAAATGTTGTTTTTTATTAGGGATGGGAATCCAGAACCAGCTCCAATTGAATTGTGAGCTTATCAGGCTTATCAATTCCTTTTATTGATGGCGGCATATTGATAGTAGCAAAACAATGACGTCAAACTTGTGCTTGTACTCTAGCTGCTGGAAGCTAAGAAGAAGGAATCATGGCGGAGAGGGAGAAAACATTTAAAATGATGCCTTAATAATGCTTTTAAACACTTTCAAAATTACTGAAGCTTTATTAAGACAACAGATCTAAAATAAGATTTTGAGCAGCTACACTCAGGAAACAACAGGTAAAGGAATCACCTTGCTGTTACCTCTTTCTTCAGCAATGAACTCATTACACATCAGCACAAGCATTCTCTCATTTCATCCATTTTAAATGATGACAGACAGGCCTTTGCTACAGATAGCTTTCAGGCTACGGCCAGCTTGACTAAAACTGATCATGAATCAATAAGGGTGTCAATAAGAAAATCAGAGAGAATGGCAGAATCAATAATGGCATCGGTATTAATAAAACTCATCACTTCCCATTCCTATTTTATGTTCCTGCCTGGAATTGAGAATTGCATGTCTAGTCTCATTTGCCAGCTGGCCTTGTGTCTGATCACTAAATTAGGCAAGTGAGCTGTTACCTTAGGCGAGCAGGGGAACTTAATTTCATGCCCTGTCTGCACTCCTTTACAGATGCAGATATAGACATTCACATTATGTTATTGGAAGCCATTCTGGACATTCTAATCTTTCATTACTGCTCCATGAACTATTTTGAAAGGAGATCAAATTTATCGTTTAGCACCTCCAAATATTGGTGTTCACCTGCCAAAGTATTTGTAAAAAGAAACACTTGCCAAGCCTGAGCAACAGCTGCAGGAAGGATTTTTTTTTCCCCCTCCATCATGCCTAAATAAAAATTGTAAGTGCACATGTCGGAAGCATGCGTGCAGTGCAGTGATTTCTGTGAGCTTGTAAGCAGCAGGGGTGATTCCTACTTTTAGGTCAAGCGAGCGAGAGGTCACAGCAGGTATCTCTCAGCCAGGAGCTCTACACACACTGACATCATGTTGGCTAACACTGTCACGAGTGAGCTGGCTTCTTGCTTACAGTGCAGCAGACGGACACAAAGACATCGTCACGGTTTGCGGCACAGCTTGCACACACATGCCCTCACACACATGCACGCACACACGCACGGAGAGAGATGCTTGGTTAAGCTGCATTAGCCTGTGTCAGGAAACATCTTGGAAATTGGCGTCGGCTTGTGCACAAACATGTATTATACAGACATGTCCTGTGTGAGTGTGTGCAGAGACACTCCAGGTGTGTGCATGTTAACACTGTATCTCTGAATCTCCCAGGAGAAAATTGTGTTACAGTTGTGTATATGTGTGTGTGTATATGTGTGTGTTGTACTTTCTCTAGAGGTCTGTAGGGATTTTCTTGTGCCAGTTGTCATTATTATTTCAGTCTGTCTGGATGTGTCTGTGCATTGTTTGACCATGCACTCTGTAGTTGTTGGCTGTTCATGTGTGTATGTGCTGTTTGGGGGGTACCGAGGCCAGATGCGATGTACCAGTGCACTGATGAACTGTGACTGTTCCTGCCAAGCCCCTCTCGTCCTCCTCCCATCTCCTGCTTCCTTTTAGTCTCCTAACACCACACCTCCCCACCCCCTCCCCTCTCATGACTATACTAATTGTGCTCAGACTGACAGATTGGTGGACCAATGGTGTCTGGCTGCAGCAAAACATAGGATACAAATTTCCACCATCCTCTCCCTCCTTTTTTTTTCTCATTTTGGCTCCACTCCTCCCCAGTGTTACTGCTGTGGCACATCTTCAGATGTGAGTTATTTTGAGCTTGGGAGTTGGAGTCAGCTTTTTCTTCTCTCTCTCTCTCTCCTCCTCCCTCTTTTCTCCCCCCCCCTCCTCTTTTTTTCTTGCTCTCCATTTTCTCTCGTGTGCAGCAGGACAAGCCCAGCGTAAACACGAGTGGGGAGAGATGTCTATGCTACTTCAGTGACTCACTGTTACACCCACTCACTCACTTGCGCTCAGTGTGTTTGGATGTGTTTGTGTGTATCTGCTTTGACGATGCACATGCGCCGAGTCTCGAGTGTTTGTGTGTGTGTGTCTCTGTTCGTGCATTGTAATGTATCTGTGTGCTTATGTGGTTTAAGTAGGGTTAAGGAGATTGCTGATGGAGCACATCGAGAGGTCAACTCACTGTCCTTATATAAGGCAACACAATGACTATGGCTCATCCCCACGCTACTCCATACAGCCCGGCCTACTCGTCTAACCTCTCCACAGTCCACCTCTGTGTGTGCGTGTGCGTTGACTTTGTAGATGATTTAGTCTCACAACACATCTTTCTCTGTCCTGTCTGCCGCTGCCTCCCATAAACCATCTGTCTATCTCTCTGCTTCTCTCTCTCTCTCGCTTTTCTTCTGTCTCCTTCTTATTTTTACTTTCACATTATTAGGTTTATTTTTACACCGGAACACTGCACGTTGATTAGCATTTCTGTAAATACAGCGCTTTCAGCACAGGTCTGAAAAGTCTGGCAAAGTATGTGGGCAGATCTTCCACATCTTCCTATGTGAAGTACATCAGAATGTGTAGATAAGACTAGAGGGCTTGTCACAAAATGAATCACATTTTTTGTTTTTGCACAGCTGCCATTGTTTCACATATTGTTATTTTCAACAATTGCTATACAGTAGGATGGCTTTCTTGCTACTGTCTGCTCATAATGAATTTCATTTCACATCTACAGTTGCAGTCAAGACATCAAGGTCTAAAAGAAGGTGGTAGAATATGGAAATAGAAAAATGTGTTGTAATGCTGTTACAGCTAGTCAGCTAATTATCAACTGGAGTGTAGTGCTGCCGGATGCCGCAAATACAATGAAAAAAGAAAGAAGTCGACATCATCCAAATGCTGTCAAACAGAGAACTGACACCATAGTAAGCAAAGAACAATGGCATGTGGGACTAAAAGACAAACACACGGATAAGAAGATGACAGCTATCAAACAAGTAACAAAACAGCAATGTGAGAGACATACATTGGAAGGAGGCTTGGGGACTATGTTATTGGAGTTTTGCTTCTCAAGTTAACACAGGAAGGTATTGATTTTTACTGGCTTTTCACAACAGAATCAGGCCACCATAATTCTTGAAGTTTGATCCTCCTTTTTTATTTTGTGAAATTTGTAGGGACATGGTTTTACGATGCCCAGTCTTAAAGCAGACAGACCCATCTGCTCCCTACTCTGTTTGCATCTACTCTTTCCTTATGCTCCTCTGTGTGTTTTGTCTCTCCCATCCCTCTCTCTCTCCTCACTTCTGTCCCCATCCTCCAAATCTTATGTCTGACCATGTGTGTGCCCTCAGCGTGCCCCTAGCCCGGCATGACATGCTCTGACCTCAAGTTTGGGAGGACGATGACAAGGGAGGAGGGTCGCCCACCTCGTGATTCACTCGTGCACTATTGGCCGGGCGAGGCAGATTGGTAGCCAGTATCCCTCCTCAGTACAGGATGAATATTTTTGGCCCCGGCGCACTGTTTGGCTGACACTGTTGAAAAAGCAAGGACTTGGCTTACTTGTGTTTGTGTTAGTGCAGGGGGGAGGAAGTTACACAAAGGGCTGCATTACACAATAATGTGACTGTGCTCTTGAAAGTGCGGTCACTTACATCTCTCAGAAGTAACAAAGGTACACACCACCTGAAAACATTTCTGCACAGAATTTGTTTTGATACGGGCCGTTTATAAAAAGGGGCTTTGTGTTCGAGATGGATGCATGATGTTCAATATTACTCAGTGTAAGCTGTGCAAATTTGCTCAGTGCTTTCAATAGTTGAATGTATTCAGCAATACTGGAGACTTTGTAGCAGGCGACGCTGCACTTAGTGTGACGCTGCCTCACTGTGTCTGTCTGCAGGGCCAGTCTGACCGTCTGTCTGGTCTAGAAATTAAAAACAGCTCACATGCTTTAGCTCACTTTTTTTTTTGCCTGCCCTCCTTATTAACGAATGCACAACCAAACACGGCCCACAACCTGTCACAGCTGTCCGAGTATGTTTACCTGCACTGGTCATTGTGGTGCGACAGATAACTTTATTCTGAAATCCAGGTTCTCTATTGTGGAATCACTTCAAGTCAGAGACTGTTTTGGGTTCTGGTATATGGGCAATAAAGCTGTGAATGCAAGATTATTAGATTAGCCATATTAGATTTTGTTTTATAGTGCCATAATCATCTATATCCTTCATGCTCTTGCTTCCGGAACTATACGCCTTCTCTCCCTGTTCTTTCGATTTCTTTCTCTCTCACAACATCTCACTCTCTCAACCCCAACCCTCTGCGGCCATTTAATGCGTATGCATGCACGAATGAGTAATGTTGTTAGGCGTGCAATAGTAAATGTTGACTGTTTGTCCTGGACTACCAGCGCACGGCTTAATCAAAAAATAATGGCCGCTTTGCCTGGGACAAATATAGGTTACTCACAAAAATAACACACTCTTCTCAAGCAGTTAATTGGCAAACTAATAGCTGATACTGTACACTCCCCCCCCAACAGCACAGCCACACATCAGAAAGCATGACATGCTCCTGAGTCATGATTTCACCCTTGAAGTTCCATAAGCTGCAAGTGCTTCCAGCAGTAGCATCCACACATTCGCAGCCCGGCCCCTGCAGCCCTGTGACACTGTACAATCCAGCTAGCGTCATGCCTCTGCAATAGTCAAAGACGATTCCTGAGCTTTAGCCGGTAATTTGGAACGAAGGGAATTTACCCCAAATAGAACAGAACTCCCCCCGAGGATAGTGAGAGCAAACTGTTGTTATTGGGTCACGGTTGAGACATAACAGTGACTCGCTCTTCTTTTCTGTAACCTTCCTGCAACTGCATAATAACAGTTTAAGGACGCTGTGTGCAGAGTTAGTCTTGTCTCAGTAATTTAATGACGCTAACGTTGTCGGTTTATGTGTGTCCGGGGACTGAAGTTGAAATCGACTACATAGTCTGAACTCACTAACTTTTTACATATTCATCAAGGTGAAACAGCCTCATTTATATTTTGCTTGATTGGCAGTGTGGCACATTTGTTTTCTAACTGTTTGACTTGCACTTCAATACCATGGGCGATAAAACAATCCCAGCATGAGTTTGTGATAAGATTTATGTCGATAACTGTGATAAACTTTAGACATTTTTCTCTCTATGGATAGATTAAACAGCCTAACACACAGCAGATATAAACTCGACAACAGCCAGTCGGTCTGCTGCCTCTCTGCCTCTGTTCTCTGTGGAGGAGCTCAACACCGCCCTCGCGTAAACAGACACAGTGGACGGCAACAACTTCAGAGTGGAGCCCACAGCGGAGAGAATGAAACAGACTTCAGGATATATTTTACTGAGGTCAACTACGACAACGCTCATTGCTCATTATCCGGCGCAATAAAAGGGATACGGTAATAGCAATTTATCAAAAGTGAAAGTGACCGTTTTCCTCCAGAGCATGAGGAAAAGTGTTGAAAAAAACATCAATTAGATGGAAGCAGGTTGGAAATCTCAAAAGAAGGTCTGCATAAATACCTTCTGCTGTATGAAGTTTAACTAATGAACCGAATCAGTCATCATCAGGATAATCTTCACACTGGCGTCAAATGATATATTAGGATAAATACAGATATTGATCAATATGAAAAAAAAATTATTGTAATTATGTTGCCCTAGGGAATGCTTAATGTCCCATTGAATACTGCAACTGATCTTTGCAGTTTAAACACAAAACCGACCGAGCCCATTGTGAAATACTGGGCTCACAGTTGGCGTCATTGATTTCTTGATTCCTACTAAAAACATAGGCAGTCCATGTTCTGACTTGTAACATTTCCTCTCACTGTCTCATTTCCTTGTTTTCTGACTCTTTCACCTTGCCGTGTTCCACTCAGTCTTGCTCCATTCCCCATAGACCTTCTAAAAGATAGAGCAGTAGTACCTTTCGTCCTCCTCGTCTGCTTCTCCGCTCCTTGTGCCTAATTGGCATAGAGTGCTGACATTTACACTCTTTGCCCTCAGTGACATGGCTCCCCTTCCACTGTGAAACAGCTTATTAGTTAGAAATGATTTTTTTTTCCCTCTGTTCCCTGTTGAAGTTATCTTGTTGGTGTGACCTGTGTCTATCAGAATCCCAATGGCCTCCAAAATGAAGTTCTGCCATTTATAGGCTGTGTGTAGAAGCCCCTCAGGATGCAAACACACCAATCCAGAATCGGGGATTTGTCATAGTGTATGACACCAAGAAAAAGAAGCTCCAAAAGAAGGATTTCACACAAGCAGCGTCGGCTCGGTGAAGGTTAGCCTCATCCCCAGCAGTGGACAGCTAAATCCACAACCCAGGTACAAAATGGAGGATTCCTGGCTGGCAGCGCTCCTAAAAGGCCCCATCATCCCACCGCAACTGACTTGGTAGGGATGAAAGACCCGGACAATAAGCCCCGACTGACACAAAATGGAGGACATCGGCTCTTGGCTTGAGCAGTGGGGGATTTCCACTGGCCATGTGTGAGATTAACTCACCTCCGAGGTTCCATGCTGTGCTGACTCCGCTGGTGAAAGTGGAGAGAGAGACGGGGAGCGGGGGAGCAAGAGAAGAAAGAATCAAAGCTATTAAACTCAAAGGTTATTACATTCCTGCCAAGGTTAGAGGAACTCTGTTGGCTGGTAGAGTTGGCACTTTCCAGAGCTGCTTCACCAGGGCCAATCCAGCAGGACTCCTGTGCCACCACATTTAGAGTTACTGAAAATATTAACCGTATTTCGAGGGAAAATTTGTCGCTGAAGCCCCCACATGATTCGTCTTAAGGATCTTTTAATGGAGCCATGCACGAACATCCACACCATGATCCACACCCTTTGCTCCCCCCACGTGCTCCCTCCGCCGCCATCTGCCCAGCTGTGTGCCACACCTGGCAGCTCCCAACAACTGGAGAGGCATTAAAAATGAATGAAAACCATTGAAGAGGAGAGGAAATGAGGAATTAGTCCAAGCCTGTGTGTTCATTTGGAAGAGTGTGACTTCTGTTTGTATGACAGATAATGATGGCGTTCATAGAAGAGCGTGGGAGGGGCAGGGGTGGCGAGCACACTGGTATTGTCATTCATAGCCTTATTCCTCCTGTTAACGCCTGTCGTTTATTTTCCCACTGCGTCATTGTCATTTGCTGTATTTTTTTTTTTTTTTAGCCCGCCCCTACAAAAACGGCACCTGTCACTGTGTGTGTGCGGGTGCGCGCGTGTGTGCGTGCGTCTTTACACTGGGAGCAACACAAAACCTCAGCCTCCTTTGAAAATGCAAATAGGTTCTATTTGTGGCCTGCTCCTGTCAGAGAGTGGGTGAGCGTATTGAGGGAAGTTTTTGTGTGCAGCTGTGCGGTGTGCGGCTACATCTGTGTATGCACATAGTGTCAGCTCGCCTTTTGTGCATCTGTTTAACACAAAGTGTCTTTGCCTTGGCTGTTTGAGTCTGTGTCCTTGGTAACTGTGCGCTTTGATTTCTATTTTTTATTTATTTATTTTTTCCCGATGCGACGTGTCAGTATTGACAGCAAGGGAGATGTTTGTGTTTGCGCAAAGGTGTGTGTGCGCGACGACCGGTGCGTGCGGGATATGCTGATGCTCACGCGAAAATATTTCACAGCGAGTTCAGAGTCCAGATCCTCCCTGTCGCACGACTGATGCGGAGGGGAAAGAGGAAACAAACAAGGCGACTGTGTGCGAATCTGTGCGTCTGTGTCTGTGTGCCTGAGGTGGGGGTGGTGTTTTTGTGTGTGCGTGTTTCTCAGAGATCTGCATCTGTGGCGGATACGTTAAGCTGCACAGCTTTGAAAATGCAATGTGAATAACGTTCTCCTTCCCCTTCCCTCTTTCTTTTTCCATTTTGCCCCCCCTCCCCTCCCCCTTTCCTCTCCCCA
This sequence comes from Centropyge bicolor, assembly GCA_037975185.1. Taxonomy (NCBI): domain Eukaryota; kingdom Metazoa; phylum Chordata; class Actinopteri; family Pomacanthidae; genus Centropyge; species Centropyge bicolor. The sequence continues at coordinate 7,774,048 of JBBMOC010000004.1, read as the reverse complement.
TCCTGTTCCTGACCCTTCTCCCCAATTTCTCCTCCGTCCTCCATCCGTCTCTTTTCAGGAGAAGAACAAGGACAAAGACAAACGTTTCCGTCCGCTCTACGACATCCCCTACATGTTCGAGGCTCGTGAGTTCCTCAGGAAGAAGCTCATTGGGAAAAAGGTAAGACCCAGTGACAGACCTTGAAACCTCTTTGTGTACATGCCGGTGTGTGAATCCACTTGATTGCCTCTGATTTAATGAATTAAACAAAAGCTCTAAACAGGGATTTCCCCCCAGTGGCTGTACATGTGCTCCGACACCCTCACCGGTACCCAAACACACATTCCTAAAGCCCTAAGCTAGATATCTATTTCTCTCCCTCTCTGTTTGAATACCAAGTACTCTCTGTAGATGCCCTGGGGCTTGATATTGGCCCGGACGCAACCTTTAAACAAGCAGTGTTTATTTCCCCCCTCTTGTGTCTATTGATCTACCGGATCTGCACACCTTGGGGGCTGCTATGATTTACACACATCTGACCCAGCAGAACCCGGCACTGAGCTGGAGAGCACTCGAGACACAACACCGCTTGAACATCTGCCTTTTTTGTGTCAAAGTTGAATCGAACTCGAGAAAAAAGCGCTTGAACCAACTTAAATTAGTTTCTGTGTTCGGAATAGTTTTGGTATTATTAGAACTTGCTTTGTCCGGTTAAATGTAGCAAACTTTGCCTCGCATATGAAAAGAAAGTTTTAGGTTGTTTTTACACCAAGGTCCATTCAGTGAATCAGTAAAATGACATTACATTGTTGTTGTCCGTACAGTGGCAATTTTGCAGTGACAGTAATGGCACAGCGAGAGAAGGCGGCTGCTGCTCACAGGCACGCCCAGGGCTGTTGTCCACTGTCGGAGTTGAATGATGGTTTATGTTCTCCCAAATAGCTAACTCTTAACACTTGTCAGACACAGAGGGGCCACATCATAATGGAAACCACGCTGGAAAAGATTGGAATCATTCTTGCAAAAATCTTCACGGACATGCAGCTGAAAAGTGCAGATTGATGGAAAACTGTCCAAACGGTGCATTTATGCACAATCATAGTGACAAAATTACTTCCCTAGTCAGAAGTTATCTCATAAATTCAATGCTGTTTTTCAGCTGACTTCTGAGTATTAGATTTTGGAGCTTAGACCACCACAAATCAATTCTCCGTGTGCTTTTTAAAATCTCAGCCAGTTTTTCTATTAGCCTGAGAATGTTCCAAACAAATGCACAGATTTTCAGGGGTCCAAACCACAGCAGCCAGACAATAGATGGAACAAACATTCCCATCTCACCCACTTTCATGAGTGTACAGAGAGAGAGAAAAAAAACAAAACACTAGCAGTACAGCCTGATAAACACAAAAACATGCACCCACTCAAAGCCAAAAGCCAAGAGAGTTCCTTTTGGCATTCAGTGCAGGAGTGAGATTCATATCCCTGTCCCAGCCTCTTATCACAGTCATTTTAATCATCCTCATTAATGTTTTTTTAATGACGGAAAATTCAGCCGTAAGCTGGCTTTTGACGAACGAAGCGAGAATAATGATTCCGCTGTTTATTTGTTGTGTTTGTGTTTGGGGGATAACGAGTGCATGTGTGATGGGAATAGGGCCACCATTTCCACGTGAAGGTGTGAAAATGCTGTACGAAATATGCCATTAGCATGATGATGAAATGTTTCCAACACCAGGCCTCATATGTAGAGAGGAAAGTAGCGTTTCGGGCTGGGTTTGCAGAATGGCGTGTTAGTGTTAAAACACAGTGGCGTGAGTTTTAGATTCAGCTCATTTAGTTTCTCGCATTTTAGAATCTTCATATTTCTTCCTTTTACATGCCAAAACATAATGTGCTTTTAAAGGTTTCTGAATCCTCACACTGTCTGAGGTTCATGTGAAAATACTCTCAATGTGCTCTCAGACTTTTTGACCTTGCTGTAAATACTGTATGTATATATATTATACGCCACTATATTCCTCTACATTTGATTGGTATTGAAGTTGGGTCTCCCAAGTGTGTGCTTATAGGCTCTTAGAAGTGAGTTAGGTTTAAGTGGAGAGCTCTTGCCCATTTGCCAGGAGCCCTGCCTCCTCCTTTCTCAGTCTGCAAAATCAATAACGGAAGAGCTGTGGAACGTTACTTCCCTCCCTTTCTTTTATTGTTGCTAAGACACAAAGGTAAAGCTTTGACTTAAAGCCTCTGTCACCATGTATCATATATATAATTTTTTATAATTAGAGACCCTTAAAAAAACTGCATGATTTTCAAAGGTGCAAGCATCACCCTTCTGCTGCCTTGGCAACAAGAAAGAATTTGTTTGGAAGAAAATGATCACAGGCTAGCTGTCGCTGAATGTTCATTTGAGAGCACAATACTTAACCCCCGAGACTTTAATGTTAATCTGTGCTACCTTGGCCTACTTGAGTTGTCAAGTTGGATGCAGGTAGGTGCACAAGTGTACAGATGCATGTTGCACTTCAACAAGGAGAGGAGTTTAGTCGACCCACTTACTGTCATCCTGTCTCTGAACACTAAGCTCTATAGAGACAGATTTGGAGCAGTAAGCATTAGCAGAAGATTCTAAGACCACTGCTTTCCCTGAAACTCTGCTCCAGAGAGCTCCTTTTTATCTTTTCTTTTCCTTTTCCGTTCCGACACAAACCAAGACAAAGGCTTTGCCTCAGCATTGGGGTAATTGGGCCTTGACCCGATGGATTTAAAAGGGAATGCGCTGTCGTGTCGGGCTTTCCCCGCAAAGACGAAAGGGAACAGAATTTGAATCACCTCCAGAGGTGTGACTGCAGATCTGATCATAAAAGGTGTATCTTAACGTCATCTAGCTCAAGCTGGACTTGACCAAAGCTAATCGTCCTGTCCTGTCACAAGGTTGGGCTATCAGATTGACCTACAGGTATTCCCCTTGACGACATTCCTTTTCAAAGCTCAGACGCTGCCAAAGAGTGCAATACATTGCATGAATTGGGAAACAAGCAGATTTTCCCCTGACTAAGCCTTCGAGGACGTGACTAAGCATTAACTACGAGTCTCAGTGTGCTGAGCAAAAGCTCAAAGCCCTAATGCCACCGCTCCGCTTTAGGAGAATAAAGCTACATTAAATGCTTTTTTTCTATTAAACCCCCTATTCCTCATCTCTATAAGGAGAGCATGGCGCTTTTGATCTTTTATAAAGCATATCTAATATCCATATTCAAAAGACTGGCTTTTTCTCTTTTTTTTTGGCCAAGCAGAGTCTATATTTGATGGCTCACAGAGGCAGAAAGGAATTGGTGCAATACCTGGTCTGCTCTTTGAAAGAGGACTTTACAGCTACAGTCGGTGATGAAATCTTGTCTTGTTAAAAGCATCAACTCCTACAACCATTCATCCTTGATCAGTTTTATGTCGACAGAACTCTTTTTTTGAATACATTTCAACATAACTTTTTTTTTTTAATGTCTGCCAAGAGCTAGAAACATAAGAACTTGAAGTTAATTATCACTTGGGGTAATTAGAGTGATAGAGTATGTGTTTTTCCTTTTTTAATAAGGTGCCATTTAGAGGACACGTGTGGCTATCTTTGGTTACTTTTTCTACCTCATGTAAGAAAAAAACCCCTCTTCTGAACAATCCCTTCAGGGTGAGCGAAATGTGCACTGAGGCGTTTTCCTTTCACTCTTTTCTCTGTGTCACTCTACGTCCGTCTGTCTGTCTCTCTGTCTCCCTCTCTCTCGCACATATATCCCCACCCCCATTGAAATGGCAGCGCTTGCATGGTGACATAATCCCAAAAAGCTCGATTTGGCTAACTTTATAAGTAGTGCTTCTTGTGTGCCTGGGTCTCAGCCTCAGCAGAAAAAAAAAGTCCAGTGGAAATGTTGCATTAAGCCACTTATCAGGGTTGAGCACATTCGGATAATCCTGCGTGCTCAAAGTGGCTCCTGTTATGCAGCTGCTTGTGTAGTACTGTTAGCGCCAGAGTTTTCCCCTCTTATTTGTGTGCATGCGAGTGTGTGCATGCGCTGAGAATCCTGTGTGTGTGGCGTGGTATTTCATGCGGTGTGTGTTTGTGAGAGTGAGACCCAAATTTGGGGGAAGGCTCGAGGTGTGTGCGCTCAAGCAGATGCAAAAAACGCGTAGACCCGAGCGTCACCAGGTCCCATAGTTGGAAATCCAGATGGGGCTCCCTCTTCTTCCTCCTTCGCTTCCCTCGTTTCCTCTCGACGTTGTGCTCTCCCAGCCTGAGGTTTTTTTTCTCGTAGCACAGCTCACTTCATTAATTGATAGCCAGCTGCGATTACTGCCTGCTAAAAACACAGCAGCAACTTAAGCACCTCTCTCACACACTGGCTCACACACTCTTACCATACCTTTTCACCTCGCTCACCCTCTTGCATTTTCTTAACCTTCCTCCCCCTTTCTTTTGTTTTAGAATATAAGACAAGTCACCTGTTTGCAAAGTAAACCAGTCAAGTCAGTTACAAATGAAATGACTCCTCTAAACGACAGAACTCCTCCAGGAACCAATGGAAGAAACTGATGAAAGAGGGGAGATCTCTTGTCTCAAGTTCACAGCATGAATTTGCATAAGCCCCCGGGGTATTACATTAAAGCCCCCATGGACGGCTCCAAATTCTCAACTCTGTCGTTTTATGTTTTCGCCGTTTCATCAATACTAGAAATGCAGCTGTAGGAAGCAACTTACTATCACTATCCTCATTCATGGTTTAAGATGCTACAAATTTCTATCCACTTCCAAAAAAATCCTCCCAGGCCGACAGTTGGTCTAGTTGCATTGGTGTAAACTGTCGGGTTTTCAGAACATTTCAGACCAACCCACTGCTACTTTCAACTTGTCTAAACTCACCTTCACCTCAGGAGTACAAGAATCATTTTGTCTCACACTTCTCCTGCTGTCCTTGTCCTTATCACTCCCTCACTTTCTAATCCATCCACTGCCTCTCCCCCTCCGACTCACTCTCCTCTGAGGGGGGGCGTTCTTATAGATAGCTTTGCCTTATCAGGAGATCAGCTAGATGGCCCGTGGAGAATGGTCCTGGAACTCCTCTAATCTAACATCGCTTGGTCAAAGTTTATAATCTATCACCATCTCGCTTAATGGGGAACTACTGGTGTTGTGATTTCACAGCTTATGGCATCCCAGCATTATATTTTGTTTGTGTGTTTCAATCTGCTCCTCAAATCTTCTCTTTGTTTGCGTCGCCTTTCTCATTTCCTATTTCATTTCATCTCATTTTAGTGTCCTCTCACGCTAACTTGAATTCTCACCACCTTTCATTGCTTTGTTTGTCTGTCTATTCTTCACTTACCCAGGCCTGGCAACGCGGAGCCGCTAAACACAAATGTAACCAAGAGCAAGGCAAAAAGTTTGCGCTACATTTGAGTGGATTCACTTTTCAATAAGGCTGAATAGACATGAAACTCTGTCATGTTTGGGCTACGAGGAAATGCAGAGCTTTGATGTGGGAGTGAGGATAAAATAATTTCCTTCAAGACAATAAGAATGGGTTATTTGCACGGTTACAAAAATTGATGAAATTGGGGGTGTTTTAAAAGCGGATATTGCATAATGTTCTACGGCTGAGAGGATCCCAAACCAATTCTAGTGCTCATAATATGACTGTTACTCAGGATATGGGCTCTATCAATGTACATTATGGTGCACGGGGATGTTTATTTTTAAACTGACGATACAGCCGGGATGAAAATGTTGTCTCATAAAGGACAGATAAAATTTGTAGAGTTGCAGATGCTATTGCTGACCAACTTCTCCTAGTATGATTTCATTTCATTTTTTCCTTCTCGCTCCTCTGTTTCTTCTTCCAGATAAAACACACACTGCTGCAGCACTTTTAGATGCGTTCACTTTTGTATTTAACGGTGCAGCCAACTGTGGCCTCCGGAAACCATAATCCATCCCCTGGTACCCTTTTTATATTTCGTCTGCTCTTGAAATGCAGACAGCACTTCCTGCCGAACAATACGCTACAACACATCCATTCTGCTTCGACAAATGCTCCTTTCTTCCTCACGTCACCACGTCCTCATCCTGTCCATCTACTGACAAGCCGGCATTCGTTCCGTGTCCTGGTTGGCGTCTCTTTCATGTCCCTGTAATAGGCCTGTCTGCATTGTCTCTATTTGACTTGTGTCTATGCTATGACACAGTGATGCAGAGCCAGATTCCCACTTTTTTTTTTTTCTCCCCCTCCCATCACACTTGTCTGACACAGTTGACACGTAGCTCTTAAACTGCCGATCGTCTGTACCGGTACGGCTGCATCCCTGCTGTTGGCGCTGTCTGCCTGTGTCTGGCCCACAAAGCAGGCTTTCCCCGTCACATGCCTGTGGATATGCGCGCACACACACAGCTGAGTGACAAAATTGTATCTTCAGGGTGGGTGGATTGGAGTCTGTCCCTAGGGAGCTGTTTTGAGAACACACAGTGTAGGGTCATTTGGGTTCTATCACTGTTCCCTCTCTCTCTGTATGTGTGTGTGTCTTTGTGTGTGTGTGTGTGTGTTGTCCCAAACACCCACAGTGTGTTAATACTGCTCCTCTAGGGAGATCTACAGTGCTGCCTGATGTGATTCACACTGACTGGGGGTGACCTTGAGAACTGGGACAAACACACACACACACACACACATACAGAACACTCCTTACACTAATTATTACCTTAACTGGTGTTGATTGAGTTTGTCTAAATACTCTTGCAGTTTTTTTTTTTTTTTTTTTTTTTTTGTTAAAACCTTTTTGTCCTTCTTACTTTGCCTCGTTTAGGTCAATGTGACAGTTGACTACATCAGAGCAGCTACCGGTCCAGGAGAAAGCACCCCTGCCTTCGCTGAACGCACCTGTGCTACAGTCACGATTGGCGGCATGTAAGTAATGGGACACATTATACCTCACTGAGTGGTCTGCTTTCATTCATCACATTCATTCTGCTAGTGCTGAACATTTAAGAGTTTGCTGCATGAATGAAACATGGCTTTTTGTTTCTGTGTTTGCACTACACACTACTGAGCTTCCAGTGTTTGCTACAAATACACAGCCTTCGCTTTCAGATCATACAGCGTGTGAGCGTAAAAGACTTTAGTATCACATTTCATTTTGTTACTAGCAGTCTCCTTGGGTAACACTTAAAAAGTACGGTTCATCTGATGTTAGATGACACAGACTAATCATTTGTAAAATGCTGAGAACTTGTAATCTCACCATGAATCACAAAGTAACCTGAAAGTGCTTCTTTGTGTTTTAATTTTCATGAAAAGGGTCGCCTCGGTGCCAGCAATTATTTTCTATCTACAAACACTGCTTTGAAGAAATCTGGTTTATCTGCTTGAAACATGTATTTTCTACAGCACCACAGATGTTAATAAACTACTGAGAGGTTCAAATTTAATCAGAACATGACAGAGGAGCTTTAATGCCACCTAACTTGAAATGAAGTCCATTCTCATCCAGCAGCTGAAAGCCTCAGCTATCTTGTGGTTTTCTCTCCTTGTGTAGCTCTGGGCTCTGTGGCACAAAGCAGTTAACATGCGCACATAGAAACATGGATCCCTCTTTGTCATCAAACCAACAGTCTTGTATCTGAATGTACATGTGCACGCAGAGGTCAAGACCTAGCCCCATGACATGCCAATTATAACCCAGCGTTAGACAACTACACCAGCCGCTCTGCTCCGCGGATAACAGTTGGCATGGCCCCCCGTGAATGCTGAGGTCAGGGGGGGAAGCAGTCAGCGGGCTGGATGTTTTTGACCTTGTGTGACCTTGTCTGATTGCATTGTTCCCAATTTCCGCTGCTTGTGGTCAGAGAGAAAAATCGGGCTCAGCTTGAGACTTCGTAAGAGCCTTTTTAAGTTCTAAAGCTGTGCTATACTTAAATCTGCGTGGGGGATGATAAGGTGAAGAAGCTCGGAGCAAACAGGAAGTCCTCCTTGTGCAAGACCAACTGTGTCCAAATTTAGGTTTAATAGAATGTAAAGATAAATTAAAAAAGCTTTGCTCTCTGCTGGCTCTCTGTATTTCCTTTTCTTATTTTGCCCTCAGTTTTTATCCAAGTGTTGACGTAGGCGTAGAAAAGGTCAATGAAATTCTTTTTTATTGGCGACAATAAGCGCTCTAACAGTGTCTCATGTCTGCGTCGTGAGCACAGACAAATGCACTTCGCAGAGCTTCCTTCCTGTCCCTTCATTTCTTTCTCCCACACTTCAAGCAGAACACCGATGACCAAGGGCTGGCCACTAAGTGCTGCATTAAGTACAACAATACTCCCCTCTTTCCGCCCTTCATCCTCTCTTCTGTACATCAGTAACACAGCAAGGAAGTGGTTAGTCAAGTGTGCAATGTCAACATTTAAGTGACCTTTGTTCCTCAGCGGAGCCACCTTTGGGATTTGTCATGCCCTTATTTTCTTTTTTGTTGAGCTAGCTCGCTTAGAATTCTGTGTGAAGCCGAGGGGGGTTTTTGCTTGTTTTTATTAAAGTAATCTCTCTCTCTTTTCCCCCCTCCTTCGCCCAGTAACACAGCGGAGGCTCTAGTCAGTAAAGGCCTGGCCACAGTCATCAAATACAGACCGGATGACGACCAGCGCTCCTCCCACTACGACGTCCTGCTTGCCGCAGAGCAACGGTGAGGAACACACGCATAATACACACACACACTTTCACAGTAAGCGCTTTCACATTCGCTCCCTCCATCTCTCTTTTACACGAACCTCTACAGCTACACATCGCTCTCAAAGTGATAATCATTCTCTTAAGTAAAAATACATGTGCACACGCTACACTCATTTCTCTTACACAGACCCTTTTTAAACGAGTTGTGCATGACCTTGACAAATCTTGCTCTTGGAAAGTGCAAGAGAATCACAAATGACCTTGAGGCTTTTTTTTTTTTTTTTTTTTTAAATCTCTTTTAAATTGCTTTTACATTTGCTGTTAGATCCAACATGGCGCAGGTATAACAACATGTTACTTGTTATTTTTCAAAATTTATTTTAGCAGTGGCGCCATCGTAAGTCACAGCTTATCACAGTTGTGGTTACATTTCCCCCAGGACACATGTCATTACTCACACATATTCACTCATATGTATTGGCAGATTTTTTTTTTTTTAAAACATAAATGTCTGGACACACATACACCCTCCCCAGTGCTAAATCAGAGGCTCTCTTTACACAGGCCCTATGAATATAATTATGTGGAGGTGCAGTGGAGAGATTTAGTACAAGCTTTATTACTCTGCTATAGATTAAGATCTGCTGGCTATAGGTAGAGCAGATGCAGCCACAGCCTCTTTTCATAGGACTAACTCTTTCACTCCCCTTTCTCTCATCCAGTGTCACTGCCCACCCGCCTTCTTTTTCTGCTCTCTCCCTCCTCCTGCTTCACTTCTTCTTTTTGCACATTTTGTCCTTCTTTTTCCACCTTAGCTGTTTTCAATTTTGTCCTTCTTTGGCCTTGCTCTTCTGCGCCTTCTCTTCTCCCATTTCTCTTTCTCTCTCTCTCCCCCCTTCTCTCTTTCTTGCTCACTCTCTTTCTCTCTCTGTCCCTGGTGGGGTCTTATTAGAGTTGATGAGAGGTTTCTGTCTATAGCCTCGGTTTTATTTTTAGTTCCCAGTGCACGAGGCCGCTGGCCCCGCAGCCTTCAAGAAACCTCCTCCTGGCTATTAAATGCACACATATACATGCTTGCATAAATGTGCCTGCTCTATCTTCCAGGCAATGATCTGCTTTCTGTTGAACCATAGGTGGCATAATTCCTCCACACAGCCGCAACCTCAGTGGTCATCTTCATCTCATTCGGCCCTTGAGGCTTTTTAAAGCCGTGATCACCATAACCAGTCATCATTGCTAAACCCCTAGCTGGCTGTAAAGAAGGAACCCTTGTCTCTCCATTTCTCCTCATCCCTCCATTCTAACAATAATAACTCTTCCATTATAATTTCTCTACCACCATTTCCACTTTTCATCTCAAGCCTATAGATTATCTGAGTGGGGGGGAAAAAAAAATCCTCCCTCTAGCGCTAGAGCCGTAATGGCAAATCAGAGAATAGAATCCGGTGTGAGTTTTCATGCTGCTAAACAAAGACACAACGGCTCCCTCTTTATATTTACTGTTTCTCCAGGTCTGTTAAAGCCTCCAGCCTTATGCCTTTCTATATGTGTTGTGATGGTGCTTGAGCCCTGTTGGTGATGTGTATGTTTGTGGTTTGACTGATTGTAGGGCCATCAAGAACGGGAAAGGGCTGCACAGCAAGAAGGAGGTTCCCATCCACAGAGTGGCTGATATCTCTGGGGTAGGTATCTTTTGTATGTGTGTGTTTGTGTGTGTCTAAACAGGTTCTCCTCCACAAGTCTAATGAGTAATAGAACAAGCATCTGTCAAAATGCTGCGATATAATTGAATATTTTTAACTGTCGACTCATTTAAACAGCCTCCACGTCACTCATAGATGCCATCAATGCCCTAAAGCTACTGACTTGTTTTATCACGCATAGTAATTCTCAGAAGACCATCTATAATCCTCAACACACCCCCTCCCCTGCCCCATCCCTGATCCTCACAGCCTGTTTCCTCATCTTAAAGAAACTTAAGAGGCCTCTAAAAATAATCAGCGCCATTAATAAAACCATCAGCGCTTGGTCCTAGCTTGTTTACGTGTGCCCAGGGGCTTGATAGAGGCATCATTTGGCTAATGAAGCCTGATTGGGAGTGCTCGCCAAATGAACATTAGCGTGGGGAACCCATAAAACCTCTCAGTAACAAGTAATGGGCGATTGGTAGACATTCCTTTTTAAGCGTGTGCTTGTTCGCACGACCCTGGAAGCTGCTTTTAAAATTTGATCCCCATGATGTTTCCTCTTTTCACCTTCCCGCTCACACTCTTCTTCAGTCAGTGTTGCTGTTTTTGTCAGGCATGTTTTAGCATTATTATATATTTCTAAAGGGACACTTCCCTTTTCCATCGCAGGATTTCTCTGTTTCTGTCTCTAAATCCATCTCTCATACATTGAGAGATGCAGTCCTACATGACCACGGGCTGTCACAGTACACTTCCATACCCAAGTGCAGGCTTTATTAACTCACTGTGTGCCGCAGTGTTGTAGCTGTCCAAAGTTGTCAAACTGAGTGGCCGGGTAGGATGAGCTCACATGGAGAGCAGAGCAGCGGAAAGTGCCATCAACTGAAATGTGTGCTGATGGCAGTGATACAAAGACTAAACGCTGGCTCTGTGCTGGTCATTGTCGCTTGTTGGGTACTGTTCTTGCTGTTGGCTTATTTTTAACATTGTACTATTCTCACACCACCCAAGAGGGAAATCGAGGTCAGTCAGTCAGGTGGTGGATAAGTCACCCTTTTGTACCAGAGGGGGGAAATGTCACAGTGTCTTGCATAACTTTCTGCTGATTAGATTTGTTCATTTTTTTAACACATTTTTATAACCTAAAAAAGTTAAATTCTATTATTCAGAGTGATTTGAGTGCCTTCACATATCTATCTACTTGTCAATCCATCTCTTATACATTTTGTAAGCCACTACATGGACCATTGTGAACTTCAGAAACATTAGCGCCTCATTGTCTCCCTCACTTGAGCTCTCTTGTAGTGCTTGTACTATTAAGCTCTAGAGACACATTTGGTTCAATTAATCAGGCCCTCTTTTTCTGTATTAGCCTTTTTTTTTTTCTTTTTTTAGCTCAGAGTGGTCCACCCGAGTTGGTGGTCATGTACAAACTCTGTAAGTTGCTGTTTAAAGTGTCATGACCTTGCATTTGGACTGAGGCATTCAGCCAAGTTGTTAAAGCTCTTTAACAGCAGCGGGGACTTTAGAGTCTGGCGAATGAGTCGGACATCGCTCTGCATAACTACTCTCAGATGTTATGCCGTTCCACGTTGTCATCATCGTAACCTCCCCATGTCTTATTGTGTCAGCAGGACAGATAAATTATTGGACCTTGTAAAAATAATTATGACAGGGAATTGTTGTGCTGACTGAGCAGCCCGGTGCTATTTCATCAGGGGTTTTAGTGCATTTTATACTTGTAAACCCACTGAACTTAACTGGCTAAATTGACCACTCTATGTACAGCAATGACTTGGGAGTAGCTTCAGGAGGGAGGTGCTCAATAATTAATCTATTTTAATAACAAACGAGAAACAGCAATATCTGCCACTCATTAAAAACTGTCCCAGTAACCCAGCAAAGCCTGTATCGCTCTTTATATTTTAACATGATTGTGCTGTGTCATGCGTTTGTGTGTGACATCAGCGCTGTGAATCCCTCTGAACTCGCCCTTATTAGCGCCACCGTGTCAGTGGTTTAGGTCAGCGCCATTACATGCAGCTGCAGCTCCTTCCCCCCTCTTAGCATATCTGTCGGTTTCCAATAAGGACACGCACAGGATTTTCAGCTCAGTCCAGGATCGTTGGCAGTCAGTGCCGGTAGGCGTGTGTGTGCACGCGCATGCACCAGTTGTTTGGCTAGGCTAATGTAATGAGCATTCTAAAGGACCAAAATAGCAACATTGCCTCCCACCGCCCCTCCACATCCTTCCCCTCCCCTCCCCTTCCCTTCTTTTCTTTTCCTTTTCTCCTCTGTGATACACACCCACACACAGCTGTACACGTGCACAGGCGCACCCAACTCTCACACACACATATAGAAATACACACTCCCATACGTCAGCATCCTTTAGCTCGGCGGTAAAGGTTCGCCGAAAGGGATTATGTACATTGAGTGGGATGCAGTCACAAATAGCACAGAGATAGGTTTATAAACATATAGTGTAGGAGATGAACAGAGGTGGTGGGAGGAGAGTGGATAAAGCACTTGACTCACCTCATACCTCTAAAGGTTGCATAATGAGGTCCTCTCTCATGTCTCTTCTTTTTTTTCTCAACCAAGTTAGACTGCACAGCCCACTCACTGCAGGTGCTGCATTTGTGTTTGTGTGAACGACAGAATGTTTGGTTCTGTTGTCTCCCACTCAAGGGGCTATTTCGGACTGCAGTGGGTGGAGTTCAGGTGGTGCATCTTATGGCTAAAGCAAATACCCCTTCCCTCGCAGCGTCATGTGTTTGAGTCCCACTGGTGACGTGTGTTGCGTGATTTCTCTAGTCCAGATTTTATATTACAGCCCTTCGTGTTTGTTCACCAGTTCTCTCAAAAAAGGAAGGAAAATATCAGCTCATCTAAAATGTGTCCTGTCAATGTTGTGTTACTTTGGTTTTTATTAGTATGAGCTTTCACATCCACTTGCAGTAGAAAATGGAGGATGCTTCCTTGGTTGAACTCCGTCCTTCCCTCCAAGCCTTAGCTCTTATTCCCATGGCCACACTGCTACACATACACACACACACCCCACACACTGGTCCATGACTGAGTGGTCTGTTGTGCCTACATGCCCCTGCCTGGAGTAGGCGCATATTAAATTATTTTTTATCGTTTATGAATCTTCTCCTGCCACTGCATCACCAGCCCTGCTTGAATACACATGATTTAGCTCCGCTTGTAATTTTGGCCCGGGCACAACAATAGGCTAGTGACTCACCCTTGCAGACAGAGATGGAGGCAGGAGGGGAGAGAATTATTTTTGATTGCACGAGTTTCCAGACATGTCACGGAGAAGCCGAGCGGACTTCATTAGGCCAGAGCAAGATTTAAAGATGTCTGGAAAAAGCCCACGGATTCCACCGTCAATAAACCGATTTAGTCCGTCTTGTCTATTTTGGTTACTTTTCATTTGGCTGAGGTTTTTGATGCTGTTTCCAGGTTGATTTTGTCACAGTTTTTGGAACAGATATCTTAAATGTTTTATTTTCTCTACGGCACATAACTTGAAATAACTCCATATGAAAAGCCTCAAAATTTTGTTCTTTGTTACAGAATAAATGCATCAGATAACAAATCACCAAATTATAGATGGTGTCTTTACTTTGCAACGGTTATATACACACAGTATCTTTACTACTGGCTCCATAAACTCACTTATGAGGAAGTTACAGCGTCAAATCATGCACTCTTGAGAGCACTGTCTAAACTCATTTCTCTTTCTTTCTCTCATTCAGGAGACACAGAAAGCCAAGCAGTTCTTGCCCTTCTTGCAGAGGGCTGGCCGATCAGAAGCCGTGGTAGAATACGTCTTCAGCGGCTCCCGCCTCAAGCTGTACATGCCCAAAGAAACCTGCCTCATCACATTCCTCCTTGCCGGTGGGTAGAGCTCTTTGACTTCCTGGTGTGAAGGTCGCTTCCTTCAATGTCCTCTAACCTGCTCACGTCCGCGCCTGCACAGGCATTAGCTAATGCCACGTAAATGTTGGCATATCCTGAGACAGTATGTGTGTATTGGAGCAAATAGATATTTGCCAAATTGAGACTCCTGCCAGCTCAGAGATCAGAGTTTAAGCCCTCGCTGCACCTTTCAGCAGGCGTCTCTGACAGGGCAAGAGGGTAGATGGGCATCTTGCACCAACCACAGCCCACCCTTTTTCATAACACTGGGGTTGGCGTGAAGCATGTGTCCCCTTTGACCTCACCTTCCCCTCTCTGGCTCTCTGCCAAGTTTGAAATAGACTCATGCTGCTATCCACGTCTTTTCTGTTTTACCGCAGTGGTCATCTTCATTAGAAACTGGCCACTGTGTCAAGGTAAAAGGAGGTTTAAGCTCTAGTGCATGGGCAGGTATTGTCAGGTCTTTAACACCGTTTGAACCTTGTAAAAGAAATGTTTTTTTTTCTATCCCTCTTTTATTCAAAGTATCTGAGAAGGTCAAACTGTGATCCTCTCAGAAAGTATAGTTGTACCCTTTGACATTCAGCAGTCAGTATATCCTTACTATTTTACTTGGAGGCACAGAGGATAGACAATGAACTGGAGAGAAATAGAGCTCCAAACATCAGTTGATTAACAGAAATTAATTGACTATTTTGATAATGAGTTACAGGTTTTTGAAGCAAAAAAGTGAATTTCAATGATTTTAGCTTCTCAGATTTGATGCTTTTGTTCATCATATATTATAGTGAATTAATATCTAAAAGCAGGTTGAATACATCACCCTGGTTTGTGGCATATTATAGCAGGCATTTCCCCTATTTTCTAACATTTTATAGACAAATCGATTAATTGAGAAAATAATTGGCAGATTGATCGATAATGAAAACAGTCGATTCCAAGAATGTGTCTAATCCATTAGCTGTTTGCCCATTTTCAGTATGAGAAAACAACCGTAGTTTACGGCAAGATGCAGATGGGATGAAATACAGACTGTTTGATAGCAGGTCTAGTCATTTATTTCAGCTCCCAGACTGTCTTGACAGTTTGCGCCAGTAATAAAAACACTGAGACTGTATCTTTGGCAGCCCACAGTGATTTGCACGTCCTCCCAGATCATGGGAATGGTGAGAATACTTATCCTTTCCACAGCGGATGATACTCTTTGTTATAGATGCAATAAAAATCCGTTTCAATCCATTTCCATTTCGCTCCGATATTTGCCAGCCATACAGTTCCTCTCCATTTCCAGTTGGACAAACACCATATATTTCTGACAAACAAACAATTCAGTTTAATTACGCGTGGCTAAATCGTTGATGCATTAATTAATTTTGCAATTTGCTTCTGAGTGTCTTTGCCATCCCCTGATGGTTTTTGTAATTACATTTTTTTGTCCACAGCCTGCTACAAGATGTATTGACATGACCCTGTCAATAAGAAATCTGCATAGAGAACTGCACAAAACATTTTTTTTAGTACTTGTTTGCACGTGATAATTTTCCCTTAATGAGATGTCAGGTGTATGTGAGATGGTGTTTACATAGCTGGTCTACTTTTGGATTTTATTCAATCAAAGTTTATTAGCAAATCCTCAGAAGCAAATTAGAGCTGATGGCCCCTGAGTGTATTTGATTAAAGTCATCCCCGGAAGAAAAGATTCATCTGTTGGAAATGAGACGACAAGTATTGTCTTTAATATACACATTAGCCTGGATTAGTCCTGATTGATACAAACGATCCCCTTTCTAATTTTGTGTATTTTTAACTTCCTCTGTATAAAGAGCTCCCTTGTGCGTCTCCCTATAGGTGTGTGAGTGCTTTTTCTTGTCATCTCATTTTCTCCTTCATCTTGTTTTTCTTTGAGATACGATATTTGTGAGATAAAATAGTCTGTCTGGTGGGTCGTGGCCTCAGCGTTTCTGTGCATGCATGATGTTGAATGCACGTTTTTCTTTATGCGGCAACCGATGTTAAACCTTTAACCACAAATGAAATGACGCCCCTAGGCACAAACAGCCCCTTATTATCTCTCTAGCTCTAATCTCCAAGCGCTCCCTATCTCCTTCCACTTTCTCTTTCCTGTCAAAGTTATCTTTCCATGTTTTATTCACCCTTCTGCACCACAGGCTAATGTTTGAAATGACACATACATGATAAATCGGCTGCTCCGAGCATCTTGTGTTTATCTGTGTATGAAATGGCAGGAACCCTTTGCACCTTTTCCTCTTTAAACTATCACATAATGGTGACGGATAATGAGGTGTGTTGAGAGCGGATCTTACGTGTTTCAGATATGCGCGTATTTTTAAAGTTAAATAGGTCTCTGGTGATAGAAGCAGCAGCAGTGACAGTATTGTACCCTCTACAGTTTCTTCATGTTAGGATATACATAGTTGTGGATGTGCTGAATTGAATTTCCATACATAATACATCAAAAGAGTTGCTGTAAGATTTCATAAAAACAGAATGTCTTAAAGCCATAGTCATAGATATCATCTCAATACTTTCTCAAGGTAAACTGTCATAATTGTCCCATTCATTTTATTTTAAAGGTCAACAAAAATGTTTTCCATAAGCTGAGCTCCTTCATGTTCAGTAATTTTAAGTTGATGACTGATGACTGAGGAAATGCAGACAAATGGAGAATATATTCAAAGGGACGCTAAAGACAAGTCTTGCATTAGTCATCTGTTTCATTAACCATGTTCTCTTCATACTGTATTCATCACGGCCAAATTTTTATTCTTTAACAATGTCGTGGGAGGCCATTGAAGAACAAATTGTTTACAGTAGAGCTGTGAATTAAATGATCCCAAGGCAGTAAGTGATGTAACGCATTAAGTCAAAATTTGTAATACCAAAAGCAGAGTACATGCATCTTTGCATCTGAGCTACTAGCCTGCTTAGCCAGCAGTGCCCCCCCCCCCTCGTTTTAGACATATTATTTGTCCTGATTTAAGACTGAATCCTCTGCATTGCCAGGGCTTTTTTTTTCTCCAGTGAGGCACCTCAAAGCCTCAGTATCTTCCCCGCACATAGTCCCCTTCCTTTTCCAGAGTTTTCCTTGATGGATAAAGACAGCGCTTTAAGAAAAGAGGGAGGTGAGGAAACAAAGGGTAGCAAAGAGAAGCCCTAGCTTCAAAGAGGGCCGGAGGTGTGCTTCAGGAGTTGAAGTTCCCTTCCTTCTCCTCCCACATCACCTTTTCTTTCTTCTCCTCTCACTTACTGGCCTGCGTGGTGTCGCTTCCGTATGCAAGTTTGATAAAGGGTAAAAGGGTCATCCGGTTTCTTAAGATGGAGAGGAGGGCCTTCCACACAGGAAAGAGTTGAGAGTGTATCGAAGAAGGGGGGGTAGAAGGACAGTAAAGGAGGAGGAGGTGAAGTAAGAGCTGTGGAGGCAGAAAGGACAGGGGAGGGTAAAGACAAGGGGGAGGTGTGGTAAAGAGAAGACAAAAAAGTACAATTGATGTGAAGTACGTGGGTATAAAGGCCCGTAGAAGCTAAGGGAGAACCGAGAAGTGAAAAGGCTGTAAAAGTTTACAAGCTTCAATACCTTTCACAGACTTTCAGATGGAGGCCACAGCAGGTGAAGTGTACTTTCAAAGTTACTCAGAAAGGTATGTTGAGCAGCAGTCTGTCAAAAAGATGAAACACCCATCACTCGGACACAAAGATTTACAGTGTCAGCAAGACGCATTAGCAATCACAGTGTGTGGCTTAGTGCCATTTGTCTGATTTCTGATATCTGAGTGTGTGTATGGTTGTGTGTGTGTGTACACCTGTGTACTGGTACTCTTGCTGCAGTGTGTGAGTGCAGGAGATGGAAAGACGGTGAAGTGGAGCAGAAAATTTGTAGACTTGTTCCCTAAAAAATATGTCTGCGTGCAAAAAGAAAAAAAAAAAAAAAGTTAAGCAAGTCAGTCGAGAAAAATCTGCAGATAAAATGTTATTGTGTGCCGCTATGACCTCTACATATTGGTGTCCTTGTGTGTGACTGCAGAGCTGCGTCTTATTGAGATTCACACATTTATTGGAAACCTGGGGCCAGGATGTTTTAAGGCCTTGAGACGCATTTTAAGGCCTGCCTCATAACACATTTGCCCGTAAGGAAGAAATAATAAGTTAATACCACTTTATTGGCATTACATTTATTACACTATAAGCTGTAATCTGCACACTAAATATGGGCTATGAGCTGAATCAGCCTACAACAAAGCAATCATCTGCCAGGGCTGCTGATGCTGGAGGGAGAAAAAAAAAAGCTCCCTGGATATATGGTCACGTCTAACCTACAACTAATACTTAACTTTAATAAATAACAAATTGAGTTTGCTGTGCATGAGAAATAATTAAATGTGAATTTCATTATAGATTCTTCTGCTGCTCTCTAGTGAAGGTGACATCAGATATGTGCTTCAGTGAATTGGGGCCTGGAAGAACACTGTCGTTTTTTCCTAAGCGTTATTAACTTGTCACAGGCCTTCCTTAAACCTGCACCTCATTATTTTGATATTTGAAAATATATATATAAAACAGACCATGCCACAGGGAAGTTTTTAATTTTAAAGACCATGTCCTTGAAAGAACAGATGCAGAAAGTCACAACATTCCTCATTCATGCTTTGTTTTTACAAATCAATTATTGCAAAGCGAACTTTTTAAACGATCTCCTCGGCCCTGTCCTGTGCTTCGGAGGAACGTAGCGTTGCCGAAGACTCGTCTGAGGCCTCACGTTAGGGAGCCTGGAGTGAGATGATGGTGAGACCGAGGGAGGGATCAAGAGGATAAAAGAGAGAGATAGTCCAACAATCCAAGGATTTTCCCTAACAGCGTGCTCCCTTCATCTGCCTCCATCACTCCTCTCTAACCTCCATGCCCACCTGCACCTTCAACCCACGGCTGAACTTCCTGCTCGAAACTGTCTTGCACCCAATGAGGGCGAGACGTTTAAAGACAGGATAGGCGCCTGACAGTTACATAAAGGGAAAATTAATAAGATTAACAATTAATAAGAAGTCAATTTAAATGGACTGATAGGGAGGCAAGAAAGACAGAATTAGAGCTAAAACAGAACACAAGCATGTGCCCTTACACCCCCCTCCCCCAGCTTTTAGCTCTTTGTTTGTTTCCCTGTCGCAGTGCTAATTATGCCCTGTCAACAGCCTGTCAAAAATCAAGAATTAGTAACTTAATAACATTAAAAAGATAGACACTAATGGCATTCTTACTGAGCTGACTGTATCCATTTATACCTGCAGACAAGCCAAAGTGAGAGCACAAAGTGTGTGGCAGGTTATGAGCAGAGAGTCAGAGGCTAATCAATATGGACATTATTAGTACAGGAATGTGCCACAGGATGTATGTTTGTATAAATTGCAGCGATGACATTAATGCCCAGCAGCCGCACAGCGCAGAGATTCTCCCCACAGACCCGCATCTACAAGATGAAGCTCATTATCCCAGCAGGTGCGGTGGAGGAAGAGAGGTCAACTCAATCCTGTTCCTCATATATGTTGGATCGACTGAAAACACGGTTACGGACACGCTGTAAAAACGTATAGTGGAATAGAAACTGCCTCGGAAATGAATGCATATGAATTCATCCAATTAGATCTGTTTTTCTGAGGAGAATTACAACCAGGCTGAGGATCGTTCCTGGCTGAAAAGATCCATTCTCTATGTGTCACTTGTGCGTTTGCATGGCACTTACTGGCATTGTTTCTGTAAGTGCAGCTTGATGGCTGAGAGTTTTGGATTACTCATCCTCCAGTTGAACAGTTCTTACAGTTGTTATGAAACAGCAGTTAAAGGAATAGTTTGACATTATGGGCAAAGATTGATACCACTCTCATATCCACATGTTAAAAGCTGAAGCCAGGAGGTTAGCGTAGCTTAGCACAATCACAGGAAGCAGGTGGAAATGTTAGCCTAGCTCTGTCACTGGCAAATCCACCTGTAGGTATCTCTGAAAGTATTGTATTTCATTTGTTTAATCTGACAACAACCGAAGTGTAAAAGTGACAGGTTGAAGTTTCGAAGCTTAAAGGCCGCAGAGGGAGAGGGACAGAAACAAAACAGGGAGCAGCTGCTTGGGAATGACGGGTGATATAAAAGGTTGTAAGACCAAGAAATGATGCAAGAAGAGATGGTATAAAGAAAAAAGTAGCGGGACAAAGTCATCAGATTGATCAAGAGGGAAGTTGCTTAGGAGTCAATGCAGATGGAGAACTGACAGCTTTTTGGGGTGAGAAGGAGGAACGACCGCTCGTGTGTGTGTGAACAAGAGAGCTGTGTGTTTTTGAGCTTAGAGGGCAGGCAGTATTTCATCAGGCTCGTGGCTCACCCTGAATCACAGATTAAAATGTTATATGTTCTCCACAGGGCCTCCCCCACCCCTCTCTGTGCCCGAGCTCCACACAGGGGCAGGTGGGGGAGAAGCCTGGTGGAACAAAGGTGGCGCATTATTGAATGAAACGAATGATAGCTCGTCGTCTTTTAGGAGTTGCTTTCGCAGAATTTGGCAACAACATAAATTGATTCTTTAATCTCTTTGTTCAGTCGTGCATTGTTTCTCTTTGCTAACTCTGTTTTCAGTTCTGTCTCCGAATCTGAACATTTTCAAAAGAGAGATATAACATCCACGTCTCTCAGGACAAATAGGATGATTGGTGTGATGTATGGTGGATTGACATGTTGGCTTCAGGCCAGTGTGAGGACCGGCACGTGTGACTGCGTGTGTGTGTGTTTTATGAGTGTGTGTGATGTCAGTAGTGATCACTGTATGTCCTGTTTGTCTCTGAGATCAGATAAGATGGCTATCCTGTAGTCTGACCCAGATGTTTATCGCGGTGTCAGGCGTGAGTTATGTGTCATGGTGCAGGTTAAAATTGGCCGTGCTAATTGACTCCATGGCTTAAATGCTGCAGGGAGGAGGTTACAGTACAGTAAGTGTGTGTGTGTGTGTGTGTGTGTGTGTGTGTGTGTGTGTGTTTCCAGTGCATTGAGGAAAGCCGTAGGTCATTTGAGGGAGAGCGTTCCCGTGTGCATTTGGACGTGTGCCTTTGACTTCTTTTATTCAACCTATTAAATGGGATTATTACATTAATATTCGACTTTTTCTAACCCTATTTTTGGATTTCCTGATGTTTTCGTCTTTTAAAAGAGCTTTGGCTGGGCTATGAATTGTTGCTGACGTGGGCGTGAAAAGCCCTCTGAGACATATGTGCTACACAATTCTCCGTGTATTACATTCCTGTCGTCTTTTCTGTGGATTATTTTAGACAAGCACAGTTTCAAGCCCTTATCATAGCTCCAACCTTCCTCTCCGCAATTACATCATACACCACTTTTTGCAGTGGGCAGTATTTACCTCTCCCTTTGTCTTCCCTCTCTCGTCTTTTTCTCTTCCTCTTCTTCTGCATCCGCCTCTTCTTTTCTTCTGGCACTGTTGTAGCCACAGTGTCCCACGTGGAGGCTCTGTCCTGGTCCACTTCTATAAATACTTTCAGATGATCTTGGCCATCAGTGTCTCCTCCTCCTCCTACTCCTCCTACTCCTCTCTGCTCTTCAGGAAGCTTTTTATTGTGTTTTATTAAATGTTCGAATATAGTAGGATACAATAAGAGAATCTCCAGCTATAGTCTGATATAATAACATTTTCTGTCAGTACGTTTCCAACGCTGGTCTTTATTAGATCAGTTTGTTACTGTGAGGCTTGTGAGTTTAACCCAATTCTTTCTTATTTACTCTGTGTACAAATCTTTTTTTTTTACTGCTCTATGGCATTTTACATTTACCATTTTGCAAAATATTACTCGCGCAAATAGTTCAGTACGAAATTGAAATTTGCATGTCTAATTGGTTTTAATGCTCCCTGCTGTACACTGAAGACCTTTATGCCTTACAGACGGTTGACTCAACAGTTCTTCATAACTCTTCGGTGCTGACTGTCCTGTGAACTCATTTCGCCTTTCCTGGGTCATTTTCCCTCCTCTGCCAGTGTGAATACGCTGATGTCTCCTGTTCTTGTTCGCATAAATGGGACAGACACAGGCAGAGGCTTCTGTAGGGAACAGAAAGTACTAAACAAAAAAAAAAGCAGATTAAAAAAAAGACAGCAGTTTTTTTATGTAGTTATGAAACAATGAGAGGAAACTTAATATTTGCCAGTTAGGTCAGCTGACATGATACACTGAGGTTATCTGGCTGTAGTTGTTCGGTGGTATTTTTGTTAACTGTTATCTGGGGCTGATGGTTACTTAATCTGGACGGCTACTTACTGCCAACAAACTAAGAACAGAACATGTAGAGCACACAAAAAGAGAGCCCATCACGAAAAGTGAAAAGTTTCATGGAAATTTGTAATTCAACTTTTTAGCTATTTATCCTACTCACCACTTATGTATTTTAAAAGGGCACAAGTTAAAAACCCCTGCAAGAATTTTGCATTTTGATTCCAGCAAAAAAGCATAATAATGCAAATGTTTCTAATAGAACAGATCCTCTGCTAGAACTTACAGAGACCAGCAGCCAAGATTCAGAAACACTTGGTACACAGTGACCCAGATGAATGTCTCTGCAAGACACTGTTGTACTGACAGATTTTGAGATGTAATGTTATTGGGGAACAACTTAAACAAACTTAAAACCGGAAGGCTCTGTGTACAGTATGTAATAACATCCCCTAATCTAACAAACACATCAGCTAATACTTCCTTTGGTACAAACATCTATCCCAACCACTTTGTTTATTCTGTCACATTGGAGCTCGGGAAACACTGTTATATGGATACAACATGCCAAACCTCCATAGTCATGCTTACCATTGAGTCATCCAGACGCCCTAACACATTTGATTTTACTTATTTGTCACAAGTCCATCCTGAGGCAGTATATGTACGTATCAGTCACGCCGGCGAAGCTCATTAAATTCAACATGGAGTCGGAGAAGAAAGAGACTCTAGAAGGAGAGAGAGAACTGTTGCTTTATTAGTACAATGCTGGAGGGTTGAACTCCCAACTGAAACTGCCATTAGGTTACTTTGCATAAATCAATAGACCACCAACTTGCTTGCTAGTGTGCTAATTAATTCAAGAACTTGAAGAGAGCGAGAAATCGACGGACAAACTTAAAGCTGCTGGAGTTTATTTTTTCTCCTTTTCTTTCATGTTCAACATTTTTTTTACAGACGAGCCTTAGTGTGTACATCATAGCATGCGCTTCATGAACATGCCATGTATAAATTCCTAAGAGACAAGAGTCTTACTGAAGCTTGATATGCTCCTTCTGTAGAAGCTGTACATGCAAAATTCATAGCGTGAGTGAAGACTTTGCACAAAACTTAAACTTTCTCTAAGTTCAACACACGTCCTCTCACTGCCTCACTGCCCAGTCGCTCTCATCTTCAAATACAGAAATTCTCTCTTACGCATATACTTCTCTCTCATACACCTCTTTTTATCACTGTATATATTTTTTTAAACAGCGTGAACGTGTAGAAATGATGCAGTGCCTTTATACCCACTTATTCTCTGTTCCCCTCACCTCTGCCCTGAAGCTCATCCATTCACACCTGAACTCTACAAAAAAGCCTCTGAAAATCAACCAGAGTCGATGTTGAAGGGTCCCAAAGACACAAATACCGTCAAAGCTGTTTTTCACTGCAAACAGATTCTACAGAAGCACTTAGGATTGACCCCTTCGTGACCAATTATTCATTGAGTGCTGATGATGGTGTAGTTGGTTAATCTGTGTTGCTGACCCGGTACCTTTGTGAAATAGCACGGCTAAGCGATTTTGACCTTGACCTATTAAGAGGGATGAGAAGGCTACTCGATGTGGCATCACTTGTTTGGAGCACTAGAGGTTCTGGAAATTGCGGATACAAGGCTTTTATTTATATTTAATTCCAGAGTGTTTCTGCTTTTCCTTTGACAAATACATCCAGCTGTGTGTCCTGGTCTTTTCAGACTTATCAAACAAAATAAGGGTTGAATCTGTCGAGGACATCTTGCTGTTCTTTTGATCAGCTGCTGTGCTGACCTTTAACTCCTGCAATTGTGTTGTCTTTGACCAGGTATCGAATGTCCGCGCAGTTCCAGGAATATGCCCGGAGGGATGCAGGTGGCTGAACCCTTCAGTGACGAGGCCATGCTGTTCACCAAAGAGCTGGTGCTGCAGAGGGAGGTAAGCGCTACAGCTGGACATTCTGGACCCGGTTTCATCGTTTCCTACTGTTTCAGTTGCCATGGCGGTAACTCTTGGTGTTCTGATAGTTTTGGCAGCCACATTTTTGCATTTTATTCTCACACCCCTCGTCCAAGTTTAGTCTGCTTTGAGCACAAGATCATTTTGGTTCAGAGATGTGAGAAGAATAATGTCTATTATACAGTTACTGAAAACTACAGAAGCTGCTTTGGCTTGACAACTTGTTTCCAACAAGCAGTCTGGCTTTGTCTTTGTGTGATTGCCACATTGTTAGGATCCATGTTATTTGAGCAACACGTACTGTATTAAAACTCATTTATTTACATTTTTTGTTAATTAAGGATTGGAAAGATAATATATCCACGTTTTGTCCACCAGAGACATCTTTTCCAAATTCACGTTTTCCCTTTAACTTTTGACAGTTTGTCTCTGATGTCAGGATCCAAACCAAACGTCTGTCTGTCATATTGTCATGACAGTTTGTACAAAGACTGGTCCACTGACTTTAATAAGCTGATTAAACTGTTTACTCCCAAATGAGTTTTATTACAGCCTTTAAAGCACTATACTCGTACCTTGAGTGCTGTGAAATCTCTTCAAAAGTCCACACACAGGGTCCACAATCAAGCATACTAACACACACACACACACACACACACACACACACACACACCATCCTCCCCCCTGTGCTCCCAGTTTATGGAAAGCTCACCTGATAGTGGATCAGTGCTCCTGGGCTTTAGAAAACTCCAATCCACTGTGTGCCTGTTCATTCACATGCTAATAGGTTTTTATAAGAAGCAGTGAACGGACCAAAGCCATGATGGAACTAGCTATAATCCTGCCACCACTTATCCTGGCCACACACTCCCTCTCTTTTGCACTCTTTTACTCCCCCTCTCCATTCCTATCTCCGTTTTAAAGGGCTTTTTTTTGCGTAGGGTGGCTGACTCCACTGTCCTCCGGTGTTTAATTGTCACTGAAAAGTAGCTTCGGCCAAACGTCGGAGGTGGACGAGTGTTCGTGTGTGTGTGTGCATACGCTAGTGTGTGTGGCGAGCCGGGAGTATAGGTTGGATCAAGTAAAGCGGTGGCTGTAAAATGATGCATGCAACAGGGGAATTTGATTGACAGGGATGCAAACCTCCCTTCATGAGTCAGCGCAGAGGCTCTCTAGCAGGTACATGTTGATGTGATTTTTTTAGATTTATTCTTAAAGATGCACATATACGCACAAATGCATAATTAATCCGATTTATAAGTCTTGCACACGTGCTTCGCCACGCTCTTTAGTCTCACATGCACATAATAAATTAAGCATTCACCATCATGCACAGAACCTCCTCCATCCATACGCACACTGACGCACACACTTTCTCACACATTTTCTCCCTCGCCAGTCATTGGTGGTGTCAGCAAGTTTTTCACAGGTAGGTGGGAGTTAGCAGGCAGGACCGAGCCTCATAATGAGTCCTGAGCCCAGCGCGGGGGCTGCTTGGCTGGCTGCACTGACCTGCTGTTATGGGCTAATATGAACCACAAACACACACACACACACACTCTCAAACGGACACGTTCAAGTAGATAACAACACAGTTAAGCATTCACACATAAAAGCTGTCACGTTTCCAAAAAATGAAAAAAAATATCCAAAAGAAAGTTGTTTGAAAATCCCTGTGTAAAAAAAAAAAAAAAAAAATCAGGTTGGCTATTATTCCTCTGGTTGTCGGCTTTGTTTGGCAAGCGAA
Source organism: Centropyge bicolor (assembly GCA_037975185.1). Taxonomy (NCBI): domain Eukaryota; kingdom Metazoa; phylum Chordata; class Actinopteri; family Pomacanthidae; genus Centropyge; species Centropyge bicolor. The sequence goes on along the minus strand of JBBMOC010000004.1, from coordinate 7,747,767 downwards.
AACACACAAATCTGGCCGGAAAAGAGTCAAACGATAGCGTAATATTATACAATGCCTCATGCTACATCCCCATAGAGTTGCATTAGGGAAAGCCGGGGCAGAGAGGTGACAGGAAGTGCTCTAACGAGAGTGGCGTCAGAATAAAACATGATGTAGGAAGAAACTCTTTCCTCCGTCTCCACCTCATCCCTGCAAAGCATAGCGAGCGTGACCGAGGCAGGTTATGAAGGTGTGTCCCGCTCCCGCATGAATACGGATCATTTGATTTCATTAGTGTGAGATTCAGCTGTTGATTCGTGTCTGAATGGCATCTGATTGCGGGAGCTCTTTAAGACGCTCAGAAGATGGCCTGTCGTGAATGACATTTGATTCGGGTTTTCGCTGGCGTATTTATTTGCATTCATAAAATATTTTTCTCGCTCCCTCCGCTCGACAGTCGTCTTGAGCTTTGTGGGGCTTTGTTGATGTAATGACATGTTGACTAGGTGGTCCCTATGCTCCTTTTCTCACCCCACACTTCCATATTTCACTACCCTGTAATTAGCTGTTCTGTCTCACTTGTCTCCTCTCAAATTGAGTTTGGGTGCAGGCACCAGAAGCACTTGTCTCTCTTCTTGCTTTTGCGCCACTGTTTTGGTCTTTGCCTAATAGCCTTTTCTGTCTTTGTGCCTGGCTCTCGCCTCCCTCGTCGTCTTTGGTGTCCAGTTTTAAATCTCTGACTGACATTTGCTCTTCGCCGTCTCCCTCCTCGCCTGCCATTTCTCCCGATCCCCTCCCTCCTCGCTCTCTCCCTCTAAACTGACACACAGCCACGTCTTAATTTCTCCTGATGCAGACACGCATAATGAACATGGCATCCAGTGAGGGGAGAGGCACTGGTTTCTGTCTCCTCTATTTATATCCCCGCACCCCTCCCTTCCCACCCCCCCTCATTCCCTCTGTCTCTCGGGTGATTCTCTGCGGCTTTTTAAAGATTTCTTTCACTTTCAGACTCCTTCTTTTCAAAAATCACTTTTGTGTTTATCTGCTCTGTCTTTCTTTATCCCCCTCCCTTCTGTCTTTCTCTCTCTCTCTGTCTCACTTCTGTCTTGTCTGCCTCTCTCTCCCCCACCGCTCTCTCTGTGTAGTGTTAATCTCTGACAGACACTGCTCCCGTTCGCAGCGTGGATCCGAAGCAGCAGCACAAATTTTTGAGGAAAAAAAAAAAGAAAAGAAAACACATTGGTAAACACCACTCCCCAGACATTTCCCTTTTCTTTTTTGATGTCTTCCATTTAATTTCTCTCACCTCCCACCTTCCATTGACAAAAAAAAACATCCATTCAGAGTCTCAGTCACTGAGCCTCTCTGTTGATTTTGCTTAATGCTTTTGGGTGGCAACTTCAAACGCTCATCCCAACCAGGAGGGAGGAGGATGGAAGAGTTTTACTGCATTGGCGTGTTTATCGAGGATGAGTCAGCTAGAGATGGGACATAATTAGTGGTGTAGTGTTAGTTAATAAAAGGCACAAGTCAGTGAAACAATATTTAAACTACTCCAAAAGCGTCATGAAAACGTGTTTGTATGTTTAAGGAGCGTCATTCCAAACAGAGATGTGAAAAAGTGACACCTGCGATGACGATGTGATGCTGGCGTCAATTGAAGACATTTGCTTAAAAAATAGTCCTTCTGAGGATGGATTGATCTGTTTTATTATATTGTGAATTTCCCCACTGTGGGATGAATAAAAACTTATCTTTTTTAAATATTGAATTTTATCTGCTGCTTTTTTGCATTTTCACATCTACTTGCAGCCTTTGGAATATTTTATCTCCGAGCAAATGGTTTGGACTAATCAGCTCTAAAACTTTCATAATTCACACAGAACAGACTACTGATTGAACCACTGTATATATTTCTAGTCGTATAACTGATCGTCAGGCGGGAGAGGAAGCAACAATAAGAAAAGAGTGTGAAGCAGAGATGGAGTGTTTGATTGAGCAGGGACGAGAGCAGGCTAAGTGGACAGTAATATGCCGTGTGCTGATCCACCTACGTATGCCGTCAGTCCTATTGACCTCATTCAGTCTGGGTGGTCTCTCTTCTCCTGTACTGCCCCGACTGCCTACTCACTACCAATTTCTCCCTCTCTCTATTTCACACACGTTCTCTCACTCGCTTGTTGGCGTGTAAAGACAAACATGCGTATACGTGAAACCGGCCAGATTTGAGTGTTTTACTCTACATTTTCGTCTTCTTATTTTTTATGTTTAAAATTTGTGAGGATGAAAGTCAACATCAGCTTGTTTATTCTATTTAGAGGGAAACCATGCAAAAGTAGCCTTGGTAGAGAGACTGTTCAAGTTTGGTAGACAATTGATATGTCTTCCTTGGGAACAACATTTAGATTTAGAAACACTTCATTTCACCTTAAATTCCAGTTGTAGTTGAAATTAGATAAGATGGCAACAATGAAAAATGATAATTGCAGTAATTAGGCAAAACAGAATTGCCATCATCCTAATACACACACACACAAACACACACACCGAGGTACTTACCGCTGTCTCTGAGCGTCAGTTGTCGGTGTCATGCTCGCTCTGTTGCTCAGACGTGCTTAAAGCAGGCCCCCCCGCACCCCACCTACTCCACCTCGTGATGCGATTGCCGTGTGCGCCACGCTGCCACAGGTGGGACGGGTGTTGGCGCAGACCGGCTTCAGACCTGCAGGAGGTTGTGTTGTGGATCTTTGATGAGTCATTGTGCCGGCGTGGCAGCACAGATGCCCCGCTCTCTGCTTTAATAACTGTTCTTGGTGAGCATTTTAATTAAATGCTAATACGTCCAACACCTTTGAAATATCAAGAGGGATCTGGCTTTCTGTTCTCTGTGTGGTAATTGTTATTGCACCACTACCACAAGTATAAATAGGCACACTGTGGCAATTGGATAATTGAAGAGTTATCTAGTTGTCTGTCTCCTTCCATCTGCCTCTGTGCACATCTGTGGTCAGCGCCACTCGGATCAATTCATTTAGCATTCTTCACACACGCACAGAGGCACGCAGAATGCATCCTTCATGCATTTGAGCCTCTTTTATATGTCTTATTTTGCCTCTCAGGGCCGCGGGATAGCATCGGATTTCTCCACAGCGTCCATGCTCTCACATTGATTTCCAATCACGCTTGAATTACTTTGGCATGAGGCCGATTACACAAGTACTGCAACTCGCAGTCTTTGACCACGTCTCTTCCTGCCCTCTCTCTCTCCCCCTTTCTCTCTCACTCACTTGCCTCACATTCTGTTGTTCGCGTCGCTCTGTTTTGTCGACATGCATTTGCTTTTTGCGTCTATTTTTGACTTGTTTTTCGTCCTCGTACTTTGGCATGCAAAATGTGTGTGTGTGTGTGTGTGTGTGTATGAGGGAGGGAGAGGGAATGAGTACACATAATGAATAATGCATGGTGTGGTTTCCTGGTCAGCGAGACAGACAGACGGTGGGGACGGTGAACTGCCCCTCGGGTCCTTTTTTTTTTCTCACCACACACTGTAGTTAAACAAACCACGAGTGCAGAAGGCAGACCCATATCCAGATTACTGCTGCTTTATAGCCACAGACAGGATCTGTCCCCATCCATTCATAACTCTGGCACCGGCTGAACAGCACTTTGGACGACACCCATACCAGAAATATTTAATACTTTTAACCATCATGTGGTAGCTAATTGTTCTTCACAGTTACAAGTGTGTTTTTTTTGTATTTGAGGAATAGGACCCAGATGGAACTTTTAATGATTTCAATTGAGCAACAACAATAAAATACATTCTCATTTGCAAATGAAGATATTTGAAATTGTAAATGATGCCCACGTGTCTGTTGACCTCCCCAAGCAATCACAGATGTGCCTTAATCTGTGCATTTATTCTCATCGATGCAAACCACAGCTCAAAGAAAATAACCGAATCTTAATAGTTATGTTTCTGTGTTGTTGGTGGATGTGTCTCTGTCTGCGAAATAGAGCAGCAGCTGCAAAATAACTGGCCGACAACGCTCGTCTGCAATTTAAATAGATTCAATTTGAAATGCAAAGTTTGACCTTGAAACCCACCTTGTGAGCACGATGCCATTTATTGTACTTTCTGTTGAGTACTGACCGTAAATCGTGACGCCCACAATAAGCCTGTCCACTTAAGTTTGGACTAACTGGTGTCAAAGGTAGAGTTCAGCGCTCGGATTCGCAGCAGTTTGCAAATAAAGGTGCCGCTCACAGCCCCGTTTTGTGTGTATCGGCGTCACAGTCGGCCGGCTTTGTTCCTTGAAAATCGTGAATTATAGCCCGAAGGTGAACAGAGCGACCCACATAAACGCATTCACACCATCGCAAGTGACGGAGAGATAGATGGGCCTGAATAGAGATGGAGCGATGAGAGGAAGGGAGGAACCTGCTCACCGCTTTATCGCCCCAACTCGTTTACGAGGGCGACCTTGTGCTCAGTGTGTGTGTGTGTGTGTGTGTGTGTGATGGAATTGCAACTTCACCGTCCACCCTGATAAGCATACCCTGGAAACAGTGCAAAGACACAGGCACACACTGTGCTTGGGGACCAGCTGAATCCTCTTAGCCTTTTCCTCTACATGAAGGGCACTGCAGTACTCTTCCACATCAATGAGGGCAACAGTATAATGCTCTCATGCACTCACACTGTACTGTCTCTCAGTATATCACTCACTGCATTCATCTCATTTTTAATTCTCTTTCCTCCTACGTCATTCCCTTTCTTTTTTTGCACTCCGCTCTTTATTCATTGATCCACGTTTTAGGAGCTGGATTTTAATGCCAAAACTTGCTGTTAAAGAGAGCGAGCAGAATGGCAGTATAGGACATCAGCGTGTGCGCTCACATCCTTAAACACATTTCTTAAATTATTGTTCAACCCGGGGCCACGCGACTGAATATGTTTGATAAATGATTGAAGCAGCAGGAAAAGGAGAAAAGGCTTCTGTTGTCTGTGTGTTTTGTTTGCCTTTTTGTTTGCCTTTCCCCCGGTTATACTCCGGTCCCTCTTACTTTCAAAGAAAATAGCCAAACTACGTATTGGATTTTGGTCTGTCTGAGAATACTGGAGGCACCCAGCCAGATAGCCAGAGGCTGTGTCAATAGACACGTCATTACCTGTCTTATTATTTGGCCGCTGTTCTTCTTTCTTCTCTTGGCTCTTGTTTTTTTTTCTTTTCGCCTCTTCTACCAGTCTTTTGTTCTAATAAAGCAGAGTTGACTTTATTCCATCAGTCATAACAGTCTCCGCCAGAGATGACAAACGCAGGAAGAGGATTACGAAGACGAAAGTTAGGGACAAATAATTAACGTCAAATTGAGAGGTGGGAGTTACTGTGGAATATCGACTGCGCTATTGAACAAGGCCAGTCTCGCAGGGCACACTCGATAGCTCAATTTTCGCCAGACGAACTGACCAATTTCAGTCTTGTTCTGCCTTTTTTTTTTATCACAAAGCGGTTGTTTAAATGCCCCTGTTAGTTACTTAAAGGACTACTTTCAAATCAGGCTAATTAATTTCTCTTTGGTAATTAAATATGAGATGAGACAATGAGACTCTGATGAAGACAATTATATATTAAGTATAACAATAATAAGGTCTAATAATAGGATCTCAGGGTGCGAAGGTAAAGCTTCAGTTTTTATTCTCTCAGTCTCATCCTGTTCATCCTCCGTCGGTCAGACGATTCTCTTCCGTTTCTCGTTCCGCCCCATGAAGCAGCTTAATTTTTATTGCTTATTTCTAAATTTGCTGTTATTGTTGTCGTGCCTCACCTTTCTTCTCGCTCCACTGCTGCTTTATGTTTTTCAAATTAATGTTAGTATTTGCACACGCGCTCTTCCTTCTCCTCCTTTTTTGTGTCTTTCTTTCACTAACCTCTTTTCAGCCTTTAAGAAAATGCTTTCACACATAGCTGCTTGCACAAATTTTGAACACACGCAAACACACATGCCCAAAGCCTCTCATGCTGTGCTGCCTTCTGAGCTGCTGGCCGGTTTATCTGAACACGAACGCTGTTTGACTCCGTAGCAAAAAATGGCGTGTGATTAGCATGAGAAGCAAAATTTGTTCAAATGAACTCTGCCCTTAATTGATGAAAATTTAAAGCTAGCTCTGTATAAAAGCCTGTTTAAAATAAATGTGGTTTATTAACATGTCCTGCAGAATACTAATCAGATTTTAATGTCTCCTCACTGAACCCTCATCGTTGCAGTTTGCCCTACATAAGTGCACAGTGCTAGAAATCGTATACAGTCTATGTCCTTCACCATATGTTGGTTGAATCTCTGATGAGCTCGCCTGAGGAAATGGCTCCAGGCGTCTATGCTTTATTGATGCTTAGATTGATCCGATTGTGTTAGCGACTGTGACACAATGATGAAACATATTGACTGATTTGACAAACAAAAAACACATTCATCTCCTTTTCAGTCTATGTATATCACATGCATGTCGTAGATATAGATTAGATGTGATAAAGCATGTTTAGGCTGTTTCCATCACTTTGCAGGCGACGTCCACTGCAGCCCCACTTGTAGCTCCTTTCTTCCTAAGATCCTGTGCAGAGGAATGGTCCGTCATTGCTAACATACGTGCAAGAGGGTCGATGTGTGTGTGAGCTTGTGCATGTGTATGTGTGTGTGTGTGTGCAGGCGCAGAGCAGATACCAGCCTTTCACTCGTGCTAATGGTTCCCTTGACAACACAGCAGTTGCTACACATCAAGGTTGTCTTGGCTGTAGGGTTAAAACACATAGCACAAAGACAC